>VZRE01012763.1:263831-302948 GCA_013396775.1 Cephalopterus ornatus | reverse complement strand
AAAAAAAAAAACCAAACCCACACACCACCAAAACAAACAAACAACCAACTCCTCAAGGCCCCCAAAGCCAATCAACCAACCAACCAAAAAAAAAAAAAACCAAACACAAAAGAAAACACCCAAAAAACCTCAAAAACCAAAAAACACCAAACCACAAAACAAAAACAAACAAACAAAAACCCCCCACCCAATCCCAGGAACTTCAGCTAACTGGACAAACTTATAAAGATAGAGCAAGTAAAAGCAACAGGACATGTCTGACTATCTTCTACAGCCTTAGACCAAAGAACTAAGTCCTGCAAAGCCTCTTAGTGGTTCCTGTTCTGTCTCAAGATTTGAAAGCTCTAGTAAACTCCTGGTTCCCCATCTGTACCACGGGAAAAAAAGATTCTCCTTTTCTTTATTTAACCAGTCTTCTAAATCTGGTTGAGATAGCCTGATGTATTGAAGGTAGCCTACAGCATCATTAATATTCATAACAGAAATTACAAGACCTATTTGTAGCAATCACTACTCTAACTATTGATTGACCTAACCTGCCTAAGGAGTTTTTGATTGGTAAACAGGAGGAAACCAGAAAGTAGTCTTGTGCAAGACAGACTCAAGCAGGAGGGCAAGGCAGCATGCACACTTACTCAAAATCTTCAAATTCCAGATCATTTCCCTCCACAGATGGGCTTGAGTTCTCTGAAGTGGAAGCAGAGGAGGAGGAAGAACGGAGACGGTTTTGCTGATATCGCATAGAGCGTTGTCGAATACTGTCCCTCCGGGAAAGATACTGGATCATCCTCTGAGCATAATATGCAGCAGGAGACAATCTGAGAAAGAGAAAGATATGCAGATACTCATTACACAAGTACATAATGTCAGCCAGTCCTAATTTTCCTTTTGAACTCCAAGTGGCAGGTCAGTAACAGCATATCACAAAACTGATTGATTGCATTTTATCTGTAAGACAGAGTAAACAAAGAAAGCATGTAAAAATAATTTTCCCCCTTATACACTACACTACCACATGATTCCCTTGTTGTGCAAACAGAAGCACTACACAGTGCCTACAGACAAAAAGCTCATCCACAGCACAGGGATATTTGCTTTCAGGGCTCCTTGGAGCTCATTGATTTGTTTATTAACAGTTCACTCAACTAAGCCCAGCAAACATTACTTATAAGAACCAAGCCCAGCCACAAAGTGAACTCTACTTGTAATGTCAAACAGCAGCAGCGTTCACAAAAACACTGAAGGAAGATGGTGTTGTTCTGAGGGCACTTATGGAGCACCACGGAGTATCAAGCAGGAGAAAAAAGGGTTTCACAGCTTTGTTTAACTACTCTGTAATCTAAACCACAGGGATAGCAGCAATGTCATCAGATCTACTAGATATATGTTAAGTGGAGCTCCAAAAGCCTCACATCCCACCTGAAAGGAAAACTTTTCTCTGCGATTAACTCTTAATTCTCTCTCATGCATAACCTAGCCTTTGTTTGCATCAGCTATCACACACCAGTACTACTCTCTTGATGCTAGACTGGTGAAAACACACACTCCTTTCCTACCCTGCCTATATCCACAGCTCCTCACACATGCTTTCTGTGACACAGCTACTCAGTGTTAATATCCACACACCTCAGATACTTGATTTCTCATTTTATTAGCCTTATTTGGATTAGACCCAATTTCTAATTTGAGGGAAGAAGGGGAGGTGACAACAATGCCCCCGTCCTGGAAATTAGGTATAAGATGACTATTCCTTTACCTTCTAGCTCCCTTCTCCTCTTTTCTCATTTCATACATGTATTTCATTTTGTTCTTTTTTATTCATGTTACCAGCCTGGTACTTCCCAGAGTCATGAAAATACAATCTCATTTCCTGCAAAGGCACCACAGCCAAGAGACTGATAATGGAGAGAGCAGTCCTAATTTTAAATCTATAAATAAAAGTCTAAACAGCTTTAAACAAAAAATAAAACAAAAAATCTCAAATGAACAGTGAATTCTAGCAGATAATCATATACATATATACACACTCATGCGCAATCACAAAGAGAGGTGTCCTGTCTGCCCATCTTCAGAAGAGTTTCAAACTAAATTTGTTTTACAGTGGACCTCACCTTCAGCCAGAAGACTTTTAAAGATATATTTAACTTTATAGTGATTAATACCACACAGTTTCACTGTGCTACACTATAACCAGTGACAAAAATGCAACTCCATAATCATCTCTGATAATATGATTGATAGAAGACTTATTTTTTCTTCCTTCCAAAGCTGTGCTGATTTTGCTTATATATGGATACGTTTCACATCCACGACAGCAGGGGCAGCAAATAATCACACCAGGTCTGATAAAGTGCTCTGCTACTATCCCTAAAATCGTATTTCAATGGAAAACTATGTTTACCAGCATTTCTAGAGACTGCTCTCCAAAGCAGCACGAAAAAAAAAGCACTAATACCTCAAAGGGCAGATTGTATTAACGTTGCTTTTGCTGCAGACACCCATCAAGGACATTCAGTCTCTAATTCCACCATACATTCTGGGCACGTAAGAAAAAGAGAAGGTGGCAAGAAGGAAGAAACCGGAAGTCATGTAGATACAAAGAGAGAGCAACTTCCCCAAGGTAAGGTGCCTGTACCTTACCAGACTGCTATCTTGGTAAGGTGGCAAGCTCAGCAAACAGACTACAGGTGCAGGGCTGTAAACACCTAAGTCAATAAGCAGCAAAAGGGTAAATGGGAACCACGTACTCAGTTTGATTTTAATTCCTCCTGAATCTCTTATGCTCTGCTTAATGAGTTAAATCTCTTCATGCTTACATCAAGTAGAAGGCATTGATGTACAAACGGAGCACTTCTCTCTACTCCCCATAAGACTTAAATAGGCCAAGTATAAAAAAGCAAGGCATTACAGAAGTACACTCATAAATGAGGAGCTGTTCTCTTCTTTGGCCTTTTCCATAAGCCAAAGCCTTTGTGCACACCTAAAAATAAGTCTACAGCATAATATGTGCACATAGAGAAAGAAAAGGAACAAGGAAACAAGGGAACCCTGGAAAACATCAACATTGTCTCAGCAGTCCAGCAGAGTAACTGCTGCAACTTTCTTTTTTGCTACTATCATACCAAGGGAGAGTTTTACAAAAGGATATGAAGAATGAGCTTTGCGGACATTTAGTCTTCTAAAATTATGCAGGACGCCAGAAGAAAAACCACTATGATGCTTGTTAGAAAAACATGAAAGGGTAGGCAACAAATACTGGACACAAGAGATGACACGATGCCAGATTTAGCTTCCTGACAGCACATGGTACGCACACTGGACAGACTGTGGGAAGGATTTCCAAACACAACATGAAACTTAAGTCTGATATACAAAGGTGTGAGGGATAAAATACTTTCCAGTAACCTAAGATTTTTTTTCTAGAGACACTTCTACCAAACACCTCTGTGATGCTTTATACACAGTCTGTGAGCACCTTATTGAGTATTTCTATTAAAAAAAAAAATATAGTGTTCTTTGATGACAGCTTTATTTGATTCCTTGGCATATTTTTTTTTTAGGTCAGTAGATATGGAAACTGTGCAGAACGACAGAACAGCCAAGCTGATGTTAAAAAAGTTCAGCAAGGCCCCTGAGAAATACTGCTGCAGTCTACATCAGAATATTCATTCTAAATCAGAGGGAACTTCAAAAAAGTGTTCTCCCCCCTCACTGCTGACCTAGGTTATTCAAATATAGCACCATCACAGACTGTAGATGCAGCAACAAAACTAACACACACACACGCTCAAAAATAAATTTTTCAGACTGTGCAGTTCAAAAAAAAAACTATTCTATTGGAGACAGCTTGGTCTTAAGGAAGTATATATATTTTTAATATATACTTAAAATACACATACACACAGGGACATACAGAGATGCTTATTTATAGATATAGATGTATGTTTATTTCACCTTTGTTTCACTTTTCCCCTTCGCTATTTAACATCTCAAAGACATAACTTTACATTTCAAACTTATGACCACAGAATCAACTCAGTTGGAAAAGACCTCTGAGATAATCAAGTCTGACCTGTCGCCCAACACCACCTTGCCAACTAGACCATGGCACTAAGTGCCACATCCAGTCTTTTCTTAAACACCTCCAGGGTGTTTTCTCCACCACTTCCCTGGGCAGCCCATTCCAATGTCCAATCACTCTTCCTGTAAAGAACTTCTTCCTAATGTCCAACTTAAATCTCCTCTGGTGCAGTTTAAGACTGTGTCCTCTCGTCCTGTCACTGGTAGCCTGAGAGACGGACCCCCACCTGGCTACAACCTCCTTTCAGGTAGTTATAGAGAGTGATGAGGTCTCCCCTGAGCCTCCTCTTTCTCCAGGCTAAACAACCCCCGATCCCTCAGCTACTCCTCATAGGACTTGTGCTACAAAAAAACCCTCAAAATGCAGTAACACTCCTTTTAATCACTTCCCAAATTTCTAACAAGTTAAAGGGACAGTTCCTGCTAGCCTAGCACACCAGCAAGGTTTATAGAAAAATACTCAAATCCTACCCCACTCAAACTTCCAGCTCGTACCGATTATGCACCTATGAATCTCATCCTCTGAAAAGGACAGTGATATTTACCAGAACAAATTAACTCTAGTGGTTGCAACACTGGACTTTTCTTCCAAAGCACCTTATAAACTCAAACCACTATAGTAGCTTCTACCACAGACTAAACACCACTTGAACTGTCACGTGAAGAGCATCGTATTAAAAGCCATTAAAAGATGGTTTCAAGTAAAAAGATATTTTTGACAATTCTCCTTATGCTAGGAAATGACTCAGGCATTGATCCCTTTTCATACACTTTAGTGAGCTTCATCATGGCAGACATCTGACAGGAGGGAAAAAAATTCAGTAACCTAGGCAGGCTGTCCTTTTCTTTTTTAAAAGGCAGCTCCCAGAGAGCCAGAATCAATTCTTAAAATCTCTGCTCTATCAATCTGCCTGCTTTGGACTACATATTTCAGAAATAAGGAATGGTGCACTTCCACAAATTAGCAGCTCTTGGCATTCATAAATTGACCTGAATGTAATATCTTTTAATTAACATTTGTAAAATACTATTTGCGTCTTTCTAAAATCAAAATCAAACTTTCCAAACCAATCCCTTTACCTGTCATCTAATCAACTGCCATTTAGAAGCTTTTACATTTACCAGCATGGTTCAGACATGCAGTTGCCAAGACCTTCAGCAGTCCCTTAAGTTGGTTTCCCAATAACTTTATATGTAGGAGCACATTCCACCTTACCTCCATTACTGTTTTGTTTACATCATTCCTGAGCCTTTGAATTATCTTTACAAACCAACTTTCTTCACGATAAATGGGAGAAAAAAGCCTAATGTAAGATTTCACCTCTACAAGGCTTTAGCTACAGAGATAGCAAGGAGTTATTTACCAATGCAACTTTACCATCTGGTCAGTTTGCAACGCAGACTTTTATTTCAGAACTTAGAGCACAAACGGTGTAAAACTGAAGATTTTGTTGTTAATGATGAAAAAACCCTGAGATTAAAAAACCCCACCAAAAACCACAAAACAACAAACCTCCTTCAGCAACTTAGTATTTAATTTTCATGCAGTGGTATTCCTGTACCCTCCTTTATGATAAATTCTAGCAGCCTTCAATTCATACAGCTATGCCAGAGGTTCCCTAAAAGCCTAAATCAGATATATTTTACACTTACTGAATTTTCCTCATTCATAGCTTTGTTAAACTCATCTAAAGAAAGCTTATTTCTCACGATTTAGTCTTTGAAAGCTTCCAAAGCTGCTTGCTGTTCACGATTCTATCATTTCTTCTGACATAGTCTGTGGGTCACATAATCCCATCTGTTGCTTTCTTAATACACTAAGTAGAAATTGCAAAGATCACTCCTTTCCATTTTTGATAACTCTGCCACGTTTGCTTTTTCTAGTCCTTTGAAACACTCCCACCTCTTTTGAAGATTAAGCAGCACTACAGGTGTTTCTATGTCTAATGTCAATGATTCATGACTCTTCAGAAATAACTGTCAGTATTTTGTTAAGTATACATAACCTCCTGGTTATGCTCTCTCTCATACAGATGCATTTATAGAGACAATTCATTCTTCCAAGCATGCTGTCTGCTCACACTGGCTCCCAACTGCCTTTCCTGCATTCCATTTTTCTCCTGAATAGACTATTTGTTTTGGTTTTTAATTGTTTTTCTTCATAAGAGATTTTGAATATATTGATATATCTCATTTACTGCTGGGCCTGCTTGCCACCTAGTGTTCTCCATCCCAAATGATTTCAGGATCCTTATGAGCTTAGTTCAACAATAATTCCTTCCTCTTTTCCTCATTCTCCCCCAGACTTCACAGCATCTTCTCACTTATTTTGCACTCTGTCCCCATGGCAAGTCATTAAAGAGGAGATAAGCCCAATATGAGAACCATTTTGAGAGGATTCAGTGAGTTATACCGAAGTTATGCTTTCATCTATAAAACTTAAATGCATTTAGATTGCATTTAACTTTTACCTGGCTGGATCTGGGTAGATCGGATGTTCCCGGGATCCTGCTCCATCATAGCGAGATAATGAAATGAGGGAAGACTCCAGCAACCTCCTAGAAAGGAAAAACAAACTATAGAGTCAAAGACCATTCAGGAACATCCCTCCTATTTATGCCCTACTTTCTGAAACCTCTTAAGACTATTTCTATGATGAGTGCAGAGAATTCCGCAACATACTGAACTGCTCACTGATGGCACAAGTGTTTTCACCACATAGCTGTTCAAAGTGTAGTATTCTCACTGCACAGAAGAAAGAACACCTTGAGTAAGGAAGAAGAAATCGTCCCAAATCTGCTTCCAAGTTCCAAGAGAAAGATGCAGATGTCACTTCTCATTTAGAGATAAGTCATCCAAATTTGTCAGGTCCATAAACACTACCACTGCATTGGCCATCTGAAAAATTCTTACCTACATAAAGGTGGCTACACATGGAATGTGCCGTGGAGCACGGAACAAAGAACACACCTCAGCATCTGGACTTTAAGGATACCACTGGTGTTATTCACAGTAAGATATTCAATCTTAGCCTCAAGGCTCTGAAAGAGAGGTTTTCAGCCACAAAAAAAAAATGTTCTATTCCTCTGTATTTTTATCAGCCACAGAGAGAGATACCAAATATTCACTCAAGAAGTAACTGTATGCAAATGCAGCCAGAGAGCCTGAATATGCAAGAAGTGAGTCTGAGTCATGAAGGTAGCGGAATCAAAAGTATGTAGAAGGAACATGTCCTCCACCCTGGCTTCTACATGCACCTCTATCTAGCTTCTGTCATAAAGCAGAGAACAGTATTGTTTCAAGACTGACTCATGGCCTGTCTCAGACATTAGATTAACACAAGAGAGATGATTTGGG
Organism: Cephalopterus ornatus; assembly: GCA_013396775.1. NCBI lineage: Eukaryota > Metazoa > Chordata > Aves > Passeriformes > Cotingidae > Cephalopterus > Cephalopterus ornatus. Next base: position 295,511 of record VZRE01012763.1, on the reverse strand, counting down.
GCAGCTACAGAAAGTGGAAAAAACAACTGCCAAAGTTTATAAGACTGCTGAGTTCCCTTTCAAGTTCCTTCTGCCTCAGAACTGCTAAATTTTGTTTTCCAATCTGTAACTTAATGAAAACTGCTGTGGTTTGAAAGAAAGAGGTCCAACACCACATCTGTTCTATTCACACACACACACAACTGTCGAGAAAGATCTTAATCTCTCAGTTTTAGCCCCACGCTCCTAATGCACAGTTAGCATTTGCAGTGCAGGACAGCAAGCATCATCACAGGAACCAGGAAGAAGCACAGATAAAATCCACACCCAACTTCCCATTTCTAGCTGCATAAAGACAGTATAATTGAAATGAGACGTTTTTTTCCAGCAGCAGCCCACCCATCAGATCTCAAGACAAATTTTCACTGCCTTTTGGTGTGGTTTTTTTTGGTTGGTTGGTTTTTGTGGGGTTTCTTAGTTTTTTTTTTTGTTGTTGTTGTTGTTTTTTTTTTGGTTTTTTACATTATAGATCTGGAATGCAGAAAACACTGAGAGATCACTCCTGTTTTCCAGTTGGAAAGGAGTGTGTTAGCTTAAGAAACTCAGTACTTGCTACAAAGCAGTGGGACTCTATAGAAGGCAAGAAATCCTGTCCTGTCTGGCACAGTGTTGCTTGGCAACCACTTGTCTTATTCAAGAACAGTTATTAAATCTCTTAACTTTGAGATTAATTAATTCCCCAGGTTCCCAAGTCAAAGGCTCTAACCTTCAACACTGCTAGATACTGAGAATCCCTTGGCTCCCCAGAAAGTTGGTTTACTTCACTCTTGTTTTACCAAGCCCTCTCTTCTGCTCCAAATATATGTCAGTATGTGCAAAAGCAGCTAATCCAAAATAAACACTGCTACAGCTTCTAGTATACCTGAAGTCCTGAGACTTATGAGGTATACCTATCACCTGCATCATATATAAACTAATTCAATTCCTTCTGGGGAGAAGGTAAGCAGATTGAAATTAGCAGAAGGGATATTCTACCTACTCAGTCAGCTGGCCCTTTCCAAACCCTTGGCTCAGAGCTCAGAGACTAGGTTACCTCCACTGCAACACCAACATGCTTTTTCAAAATCTGCTCTTCAGAGCTGCTTGTGCAGAGTGGTTCAAAACCAGCAGTTTGCAAGCAACCTTGATGTGCCAAGGCTGCAACCCTACTGGAACATCCTGCCTGATCACTGGACTTAGTAATGGAGAAAGAGCATCCACAGCATGCAGATTCTGGAAGGGCCATAACCCTAGAAACAGCAGCTGCCTCCTGAAGTGAGCAACCTATACACAATGTAACAAACTTGTTTGATGCCATTTCCCTTCAATGCCTAGGGTGTTCTGATAATGTGGACACACAAATAATCATCAAACTCATCCCTGCCAAAAATCTTGGTGCCTATACACTATACAGCCCACCCTCTCTTCCAGCCTTTCAGCATCTGTCCACTAAGTGATGCAGTAAAATCAGGGCCACGAGAGAAGATGATCAGTACATGCTGCACAGCCCAGCAGACTCTGTTAGAAAGAAGTCTCCTGGTATTCTCCAGCCATATTCGTCTTCTCACCTTTGGAAAGGCTGGCAGCTGCCTAAGAAGATTTTGAGGGATCACCTTCAGAAAGCAATGACAGCAGCTGTGCTGAAGGAAATCAAAATCTATACCAACCAGAGGACACCACAGGGGTGCAGAAGCAGAAACAGGGCACAGGTCATCGTAACTCGCTGTGAGTTTGTCAAGAGACCTTCTGCTTTGCTTGGGAAGAGCACTTGGAGGAATCTGTAGTTCTTGTCTTAACACCCTATCCAATCCTTGAAATAAACACTTGAATAATCTTGCTCTAGCACCTGGTACCTCAGAGAATTGGTACATATTACTTTAGTAAAACACAAACAGTTGCCTGAGGCACAGGATGGCCAAGTGTCCAGGTAAATGGACTTCCTCTAGGCTTCAACAGCCCTACGATGTTACCTGAATATCCTGCAACTCCATCCCATGCAGCAACAGCTGCTGCTGCTGCAGGAGCATCTCCTTCACCAGAAGGGCTCCTTAAGATCAGTAGTTACAGGGTTGTGAGGAGCAGGATGACACTCTGTTAAACACATTCCTCAGGACCTTTTCTGAGGCTGCACAGTCTGAGTTGAATTGTGTTGGCTAAGATGGCCTTTCCAGCACACCTTTCCGAGCCTGCCAAGACCAAACTCAACTCCTGCACTACCTCACACCGAGGCACACAAGCCACATACGAGGGCCACATTCAGATCAGGTGGACAAAGATAATTCAGTTAATAGTAACTGCTATAAGCTATAGATGATTTTATGGTTAATTGGTAGATCTTCATTGCCCTATAACTGTGCCCTCTCAGATCACAGAGCAATGAACCAGGGGATATAAATGCACACAGTAGGAAAAACTCAAAACAAGGCAACATGCAATCTCATGAGATCCAGATGGACCATCTCTGTGCTTAATACTCCAGAGAATAACAATATCTGTACTGAAGCAGTGTACTAAGCACAAATAAAATCTATTTAACTAACTCATTCTAGACTGAGCCCTTGTGACCTAAAGTTACAGATCCAAGTGCATTTGTTACTGACAAATGGGTTCAATAATAGATACCCTGCTATAATCAACAATAAAGTGTCCCATCTGTGACAGTGGTAGTAACCTACTGTCCTCCAGGAAGGCGTAGATAAATATTTTTAAAGTAAGTCATGCTGCACTCTACCAAGTCTTAGGTGTCACACACAGCTTTCACCATCCAAAGTCCCAGAAGAGACAAAGACTGTTTTCAGTAAGCCCAAAGTGTAAGGTAGCCCAATATCATACCACAGTAAATGCTAAGGTTTAGCATTTCTGTTAAGGAGGATAGATATAATCCATGCATGAATAGAAGCAGCTTTGTTATAGAAAACTGGTAGCCACTAAACATCTAAGTTTCCACCAGAGAAGTGTGCAGAGAGAGAACAGAAATGCATATTGCCTGCACCTCCTTTTGAAACATTTCAGTAGACCATATTGACTCCCCAATCCTTTCTGCAGCTTACAGCAACCTCCTCCTCTCTCACATCCTCCATTTTTGCCACCCAGATATATAACAGGCTAACACTAGGCTCTGTGGAAGCAATTGCTCCACTATCTCTGTCTAGACAATATGAAATTGTCACAAATGACATCTAAAGTACAATTAGCAGAGAAACTGCAATTTCCACTCTCCTCCCCCGCTCACCAGGAAAAAAAAGAAAAAAAAAATCACATATTATCATCCTCCAGGTTGTCAGTCAATGCTGCAATGATGACGATTAACTCTGCTCACCCCGAGAGATGCTTCTGCTCCAGCCTGCCAAAATAGGAGGAGGGGGATTGCAGTTTTTTTGTTGGTTTATTTCTTTTATTAAAAACTACTACAAGATATAAATTGCCTCTGTTCAGCAGCACTGAGATCATAGCAGACTCCTTTTCTGTCAGACATCAGTAGCTATGGAACAGCCACTCTTCGCTTGTTCTGCTACCCCAGCTCTGTAGCAATTGCTAGCAAAGGGGGAAAGGAAGCAAAGTCCAAGTTACAGGACACCTCTAGGCATGGGAGAGAGAAAAGACAGTCCAGGCACACAAGACACTACAAGCAGAAAACAGAAATTTCTCAGGAATGAAGCAGCTGAATGCCAGAAGCTGCAGCTGGAGGGAGAAATGGTCATGAAAAAAATCTCCTCAGAGCACACCAGGCATTGGACTCTACGCACATTCTCCCCCACGGGGGGTGAGGAACACCACCAAAGCCTTTTGGGACAGAATGATTCATCTTGGCAGGATTTGAGAAGATACTCAACTGCAGCAAATTGAACGTTTCAGTAACAGTTTCTAAGGATATGCAATTCCCTACACCACATCTTAGATTTGCTGTCAGAGCACACGTTACTGAGTAGCACTACTCCAAGCAACATTGAGGGAAGGGTTTTCCTCTGCATCCAAAAGCAAGGCATTAACAAACACCATTGACGCTTAGTTTCCTTAAAATCAAAGGGGTGTTCAGTCAGCTACCATCCTCCTAAGCTGCTGCACACCAACAACCAGAGCAAACCAGTAAAATGAAGCACTCTAAGGACAGCAATCACATCTACCCCCTCCCAGGAAACCCAGCCTTCAGCTATGAACAGACCTTAAAAGAGAGCAATTCCTAGTTATCCTTTGAAGCAAAAGTACATTGACAACTCTGGCAGCTTCTGTGACTTTCCTCCCCTTGTTTTGAATCGTCCCTGAAAAGACTTTTACATTACTTACATTCCCCATTTGAAGGGGAAAATATCATACTACTTAATATTACATCTCTTTTTCAACGCTCCAATTTACAGCCAGCATTCAGTTCTCCTGAGCACTCGTCCCTGTGGATGTGCTCTTGTGGTTCTTCATAAAAAGGTAAAAAATAGCAACAGTTTAAAACTACATTCCCTTCAGTCATCTTCCTCTTACAGCCAGGCAATGTATAACCTAAAGATAACAAGAAAGCTGAAGCATGGAAACAGCTGAATGTTCTCCAGCTGCCCAGTAACACTGCTACTCTCTCTCAAATCCTAAACTCAATAATTAACTGTTAACAAGCCAAATTAATTCTTGGAGATAAATTATAGCCTTGATAGAACATTAGAAAACTATTCCAACTAAAAAATCTCAAAAAACCCAATCCACTGGCTTAGGTATTTTTCCCTTCCCTTTTCTCAGAAAAATAGGAAAAAAATATTTCAGACATCTGTATTGTGTTGCCTACTTTCAAAGAGCAAACTGAAATCACGTAAGCAGAAACCATAATGCATTTTGTTCCATAGCTTCATTTTCCATACTAGTTTTGTAGTTCTTGTCAAACAGAAAAACACTGTTGCTATTCACCAGTTTCATATTCAAGCTTAAAAGAAGCAATCAGTATGCAGTTCTAAAGATTGCCTGAAAAAAATGATTTCTAAAATTAAGTTCTTAACATAATCTGTTCTGATACCTCTAAGCTAACATTTCTAGACAGTTTCAGCTTTCATATGGTTATGGTTAGACATATTTATAGCCTGGCATCAAGACTAGATTAAGACAGGTCAGAAACAGTCAAACAAAAGGATCAAATCTTTTTTAAGATAGTTGTAACCATCTACAAGAGATAATTAACCTGAAAATTTCACTACTCATTAAAACCTCAACACTCACTTTTACAGTTCTGAGTTAATTCCTCCATTCCCTTGTTCGCATCCGTGCCAAACAACACATCCTCGGTGAGGAACGAGAGTTGGTGGCTGCCTTTCTTATGAGTACCCAAATCCTGTTAGGCATCCTTTCCATCACCTTATTTTTTTCAAAGTTATTCCACATAATGAGCAACCTTTACAAGAAAATTTCATTTCTTTAGGGAAAGCAAATCTGTGATCACAGATATGTTTCAAACACAGCCTAGACACGTTCCAAACACGGCCTCTGTAGAGCACTTCAGCCTCTTTGTGGGAAAGAACTTGTGCTAACTCTGAAGGACAAGCAGGGACAGAGAAGACATTCCTCCCAGCTGGAGGTATGGAGTTGTCAGAGAAGCAGGTTTGATACAAGGCAGAAGTTACAACCAAAAACAATTTTTCCCCTTCACTGATTCTGGGCAAGAATCCTGTAGAAAACAAGCTGTAAGGATTTCTCAGTCAGAAAACAGACAGCACATAAGGCCTTCAGCCAAGATAGGAAGAAGTACAGAGAAAAAGAGCACAATTACATGAAACAAAGAACTGTAGGTAAGAGTTTGAACAGCAGAAATGAGCACTGGGATTTGAATTCTCCTAATCACAAGGTAAGGAGCCAAGTGTCAAGAAGAACATGCTTAACCCTTAAAAGTTTACTTGTTTCAATTTACCTAGAAAGTAACCCCACATGATGAATTGTGCTACCGCACCTCTGCTCTTTGACTAGGAACTTCAACTTCCATTTACCACCCGATGCCACAGGAGCCACACAGCAGCACCTTTGGAGCTTATCATAGGAAGGTGAGTGGCTGTGAGGAAAGTGACAGATTCTTTCAAGACGACCCAAGATTGCACTGTTAATCTATTACTTCACCTGCTGAAAAAGGCCACACATCAGAAAAAAGATTAATGAGCATTATCCAGAGGTCCTCGTTATACAGCACCCAGGGAATGATTAATGCGTTATTTCAACAGGCAAGAGGAAGCACACATCCACGACAGACACTAAAAGGGTCAAGACCAGCTACAGCAGCATTGAGCAGTTTGGCAGTAACTCCAACATGAAAAGAAGAAGGAAAGATCCCCTGCATTTTTATTTTGCAGGGGACAAAGCTTGAGGGGCAGGGAGGGAAGAAGAAATTTAAAATCAGCTCAAGCTACCACATTTGCTATTTTGCTCTACAGTGGCAGTTTCATACCAGCACTCACAACAGGGGAGGGACCTCAGCCAAGCTGAAGACAGACACTGCATTCCTCCACCTAGACCCTTAACAACATTCCATCACATCAGTAATTCAGCTAGAGGGTATGGGTTTCTAGTCATGATAATAGGCTTAAAAGTATGGCCAGAACACACTGAACTCCTGCAGCCCGCAGACAAGCTTTACTCTCCTGAGGGCTCTTCTACCTACCTTCATCTGTATAATGTCTGCTTCAAATTCCCCTTGTTCCGGGAGTTCCCAACACCACAGATTGTGTGGACAGCAGAAATCTCTGCTTACCCACACACGCAGATCTGCGTCAGCTTCTGGAATAATTACATAGGACTCATGTTTCTCTATAGGGAATTGAAGAGGAGGTGTCTTTCCTGAGGGGGAGAAGCCATACCTTTATCTCCATAGGCTTCTAAGGCTATGAAAACAGAGGTCTCACCACAAATCAATCAATTCCTTTAAAATGCTCTTGTTCAGACTGGAGTAATGAAGAAAGCCAGATCAACAGATGACTGGCAGGGTAGTTCAGGCACTTAGTCCAGCCTTTCCACTTCAGGAAGATAGGGGAAAGATTTGATACTAATTCATCTCAAGCAGAAAAATGAGTCAGTTTCCCGGCAGATAATAAACCCTGTTTATTTACAGCTTTCAGTTCCAGCAGGTGCTTTCTCAAGAAGAGCAAGGGAGGAGGTCAGTTACATCATCACACAAACAGCCATTTGGTGCAATCAGTTAAATATGTATGTGGAAAATGTTTAAAATGCACGTTAGCTATTCAACAGACCAGAACAGCTTACTGGAGAAATCTAGAGTCATCACTATTTTGGTTACAGTTGTATTACTGAGACAGATCACAGGTTCCCCTCTCTCCTCTTGCTGCCCTACTGCAAGTTCTCCAGTCCAGATTCTGTAAAAAGAAGCAAAGAATTGGAGAGGGCACTTTGTCCCGGGGCACACCATGCTGTGTGCATTTCTAAAGAGCATAAAGAATGAGTGCACAAATGCAATACGTGTATAGTGACTGCACATCTAAAGATGAAGGGCTTGTATTAGCATAAAAAAGGCACACTATACTGCCAGCATCTCCAGCTCATCCCCACACTGAAAAAAGCTACAGAGAGCTTTTAGATCAACACCAGGCCTGAAATAGAAGGTGTGAGGGCCTGCCCATAACTTATTTCTTTGCAAAAAATAAAACCAAAACGAAATTTAGAGATTGTTTCAATGTGACTTATCTGAAGCCAGACAACAAGCTCTAGAAATCACAACTAGATAGTTTAAGCATGTCACAGACCACCATCAATCATATGTTGAGCATCATCCCCATGACAAAAAACTACAATTACATGAACTCAGAGCACCTGGGTAAAATACAGAAACAGGAGCAATTGTACCTGATCAAGTGAGCTTGTCTGGATGTGCTGCCCACCCTGCAGCAGCTGGATCAGGTGGCTGCAGGGAAACTATGTGCAGACAGCAGAGAAGACAGACAGCCTATGGATGGCTTTCAAGAGAGGGAAGCTATTCACACTTCTTCCCGTCTGCAGGAAAGTTGAGCATGGATATGTTTTATGGTATCCTCAAATAGCTATCTGTTTGAAGTCAGCTGTCTTTAAATTTCTAAGCAACCTGTGTTTATTCAAGACCTTTGTTCTACGGTCACCTCATATAGGCCTTCCTCAAAACAAACAAATAAGCAGAAACTCAACAAAAAACAAACTCGACAGATTAAAAAATTAAAATTAAAATAAAACCCAACCCACACAGCTCTAGATCTCATTACTCCTCAGTAGAAGCAGAAACGTAAGCCAGTTTGGAAGTACTCTTCCATCCTCACTAAGAATCATCACTGGAATCCAATTGCAATAATTTCCCTTGCTGCCACACTGCAGCAGGTGAAATCCAAGAACAGTCACACAGACAGACACGTGTAGGGAAACAGGTCCCTGAGATTGCAGAGGAACAAACTTTACCTGCTTCTTTTATAGGTGAACTCCTCATCACTAGGCCTGGACCACACAAAAAAAAAAATGCAGGAGAAGGGCAGTGGTTCGAAAGGGGAAACAACACCATAAAAGGTTTTTAAGAAAGCAAAGTTATTTCTATATCTGCTTAGATCGCAATCAAGCTGCTGTGAGAGCAACATGGGGAAAAGCGTCTTCTACAATCACTGCTGTAAATTTACATTCATGCAAAGAAAAAGAAAAGGTGGCTTAGGCCTCTCTGCAATTTTGGCGAAGACTGCGTATACATGCCCAGCTTTCCAAAGCACTCGGGGAAAACTCCGAAGCGGGGAGTGAGACCTCTATTAGCCACTACAAGAGGGAAGCATAAGGCATCATTTTTTCCCCCCTCACCAACTCTCAGTGAATAAGTAAAAGGGCTCTAGCAACCTCATATTATTCTTCAATCAGGAAACTAGCAAAGGCAGGGGGAGGGATATTTGTGCAAGAAAACAGGCACTTCTTTCACTTGTTCTTCTACGTAACTAGCAGCATATTCAAGAGCTCAAACTTCTATGACGTCAGTAAAACAAATTCTTTCCTGCCCACACAGAGATAGCAGGCTCAGTCTGGAAAAAAAAATTAAAAAAAAATCATAAAGCTGGAAGGGTGGCAGTAATAACCTCACAGCTCACATAGGCATTAACTGATCATTTAGCTATCATGGCAGCCTATCCTATAGTTCACACTATGGTTAGTCTCCTGATAAAACTAATTTGCATTTTCCATTTTTAGAGAAGGCAAAACAAACAATACTTGCAAAGCGTGTCCACGGCCTGCACATCTCGCCCACAAACACAGCTAATTATCATGTCTAAATGCTCCTGTCACCTTCAGACTATGACTTCACTTTATGTTCACAACTGACAAGTTAGGTCTTTGTTCACTTCTATGTGTCCAGGCTATAATTTACAGAAATCATTCCCCTACCCCACAGTTTTGACCATATCCCCTGAAGCACCTCTTCCCAAACAGAAACCCAAACCTCATGTCTCGGCTTGCAAATCCATTCATAACTTCTGTTTGCCCCACTGTTCCTTACTAGCTGCTGCGATATTACTTATCTCCTATCACCACAACTTCAAGAATTGTAACAAGCATCTCTGGAATTATTTCTTAACCAGCCTGAAAACAGCACAGCATAAACTTTTTCAAAGCTATCACATTACACATGGAGGTTGCAATGTTTGTCAGAAAATCCCTCTTTCCACAGCACAGGTAAGGTCTACACACCATAACGTTAAACAAAACACTGAGCCCAAACTACAAATTCCAGGACACAATGTTAGCAAGGTTTCCACAGGTAATGGGCCTGAACCTAAGGAGTGAGGAAAATGATGTTAGGTAGGTCTATTTAGGTTAGGCAGAGTCCACATTGCCACTGATGAGCAGCCTGAGCAGCCAGTGCTGGATATTGCTGCCTCTTCTCCACAGCTCAGGTATGCCCTTTTCCTGTTCAAGTCTCCCTTTCTCAGTGAACTCAACACCACTGCCACAATATATATTAAATACAACTTGAATAAGCAAGCCCCAACTGCTTTAAGCAGTTAGGAAAAAAATAGTAGGAACGCAGATTTTGTGAAATAAGGAACAGAAGACAGAACACACTAGCTATGTGTTCTGTTTCTACCACAAACCACATTTTGTAGCTTCAGATAAGGTAATTCCCTCCTGCTTTACTTTCCTCTCCCCAAAAAGTAAAGTGAATACCTTCCTCTTGTATTTTGATGGCAAATTTCAGCCACAGAACTGTCTCTTCCTAGGCAATTCTGTACCGGTGCAGGGGGCAAGGAAGTGTTCTGGTTGTTTTGTTTTTAAATCAAGGATATGAGTAACATACACCCTTTCATTCACTGCCTTGCATAGTGAGAAAGCTACCAGAAGTCAATACATGTAGAGATCTGATCAGCTTGGTCATTTACATCAAAAACCAAAGCTGTGAGTCAGAAGCTCAGGCTCCAGCACGAACTCAGGAACAAGCTGCATAAGTGACTGTACTCTTCCTTTCATACACAAGACTCACCTCTGCTGGGCAGGAATGGGGGTGTTCGTACTCTGTCAATCTGCTTTAACCACAGACTGATCCCAGCTCGATCACAAGTCAGTATTCTGTCTATAATTTAGAAGGAGAAGAGGCATCCCCTCAAGGCCATGAGAAAGCCATACCTATTTGCATCAGGCAAAAAAAACACACACCCCAAAACAAACCACCACCTCCAAACATATTGATTGTCTTCTTATGGAAAAGCCCCAAAATTCAGAAAATAGGTCAAGACATACTTGAAGAAGAAAATAAACACAGCCCCATGAAAAAGGTGACTTTCCAGACTTCAGCCAGCATCTGCCAAGCATTCCTCCAGAAAACAAGTTCCATATTATGGAAGTCTTCTGAGGATGAGCAACCATTTAAATGGAAACAAAACCTTTGAGAAGGCAGACTACAAAAAAAGATTTGCTCCAGGGTTGGTAGGCAATAAGCAAGAAGTCCAGACGAATTCTACAAAGTTGCCAAGATCTTTCACAGCTCTAACTCATGAGTATTTGCATATAAGACAAAATACCTGTCTCAACTCAAATCCACATCTCTCTCTTTCAAACTCTTACAAAAGCCAAAAGGATTAAGCTCCTCACTTGCCTGAATTCTGTATCAGAGCCATTTCCCCTCTGGATCCCCACATTCACGCCTTTCCTCAAACACTGAAGAACTTGCAAATGTAAGGTAACAAAGGAGATAAGGTGCAGTTTAGGAGCGGGGAGGGTCCTCAAGCTACCTTGTTTCCTTCATACAAGAACTCAGAAACTTTCTGGTTCTGAAAGGAGACAGAAAGGAGCAGAAGCAACATTACCCCCTTGTGGCAGCAAAGCAACACGGAAATAAGTTCTGAGAAAATCCAAGGGGAACAGACTAGGTGCTTCTTTTCATACATGCTCTGAAGTATGGAGAGCTATGTGCTGTCAGAAAGGCCACCAAGACCAAACAGAGATGCGTCATGAGCTGGAGCCACTGTACTACCCAGGCAGGTGAGAACGGTACCACCACTCTCACCCTGCTGCACCTGGTGTTATGTCAGGCTTCTACCTGCCTGAGAAGAGCAGGGCACCAAGGTCCACATTCAGCTAACAGGTGAAACCACAGTTAGAGCATTTAAAACTTTCTAAACGAAACATAGCACAGCCAAACTCGCTCATAACATATAGCACTGACACCTGGATCGTATTTACAATCCTACATGTAGCTTTCTCATCCAGGCTGAGTGCAACACAGTCTTCAATCAGGAAAAAAGACTGGGTTCACACTGCATAGCAAGAACACAGGCAGGAGGAATCAGAGTCCTCAGACAAGAGCTGACAAAACAAAATTTGATCCTAGACCCTGTTAAATGGTTCCACAGAATCTGGTCTCCACTTGTCACTAGTGCACAGTGCATCCAATTTACTAAAACACATCAAAAAGCAATGCCTTTGGCAAGCCGTGCAACTTCAGCAGCTCAATTATTTGCACAGCACTGTGGACTCTGCCTTTTATATACTCCCAAATAAAACAAAGCTTATACAAGTGTCCCCAGACAAAAACTCCCCCACCCCACATACACTCACTCCTTTCTACCTGTATGCATGGCAAAACCATCACTCAGGACAGTTCAAAAGAATTCTCAGATGTTCAGATAACTTCAATAGTGTCTCTTGTCTGTCAAACTGAATAGGTGAGACAAGGTGAAAACATTATGCATTCATAAGATGCAGGCACAGAAGTTCCTAGTACCACAGTCTACAGAATTTGACCTCTGGAATGAGTGCAGTGGAGTGGTTAGAGAACTTTAACATAATTGCCAGACAAAGCTTCTTGAATAGAAGAATAAGGATAGTAAGTGTTTCGTTCTGAAACGCAGGTTTCATGCAAATCTGCCTGGCAATAGGACAGGACACACCTTTCATTTGCAGTAATGCATTCAAATCTCTAGACAAAATAAACAGGTAAACAATATCAAAATTGTCCACTTCATATAGTATAAGCAGTTAAATCTTACATCTGTGGAAGACAATTTTCCTCTTCCTTTTCCCCATTTATAGCTATTGTTTCACAGAATGAGGTTTGAGATGCGTCAATGGTCACCACTTGCTCCTTGCATCCATTCCAGAAACACTGTGGCCTGAGGCACCATGCCAGCACTCAGAAACAACAACAGATTTAAACCCAATTTTTTTTTTTTCTGAAAAAAACACACTAGTTCTGTAGATGTCATATGTAGGTATCACTAGATCAATTTTATTAGCATTGCACTGTACCTATCATTAACTGATAAACCAGGATTCTATATATGAACTATATATTCTATAGACGAACTACGATTCTACATATTATTTGCTTAAGAAGGTGGCACTAGCTTCTCTCAAAAAAGCAGCTGACAGAATCCTCTTTCATCCCCTGACCAACTTTTCATTATCAACCTGAACTGGCCCACACAGCAACATCCTGAAGCACTTAAGAGAATCTTTTCCCTCACTGAGATTACAGTATTAACACAATGCTTCCTCAACACATACTTTAATTAACAGAAAGTTATAGAAAAATTAAGATAGCTATCACCTGTTGCTCAGCTATCTTCCCTTCATCTACATCTTTCCAACAGTTTCTATCATCAATTTTATACAGCACATTTCACATGACAACTTCAGGGATTTCTGAGGTTCTTTTCACTTTGATGTTAAAAGTGAGGCAAACACATCCACAGGGGAAACCCCCCTACATTTGAATTAATGAGATCAGGCTGTAGAACCTCAAAAAAGCCAAAGCTCAGTCTCACCAACTTCTGCGTAATGTAGATCATAAATTTTCCCCAAACTCACACTTCACTGGCATAACTTCAAGAAGGACACAGCTCAACACCCACACTGCTTTCAGGCCAAGCTGAATGTGCCAGGACTCCCTGTACTGCTGAGGCTCCCAGTGACATGCTCCTCCTAACAGAGGTGCCAGACCTGTTAGTCATGAGTAGTGTCACTACATGCTTATTAATACACCTTTGTGATTAGTCCAGTACCATCAGAAAGAGCAGAATATTCTCCCTACCCAGCTGACATTGCTACACCAAGAGAATGCAAAGAACAGCCTTCATTAAACTACCCTACTAAATTAATTGACCCTCAGTAGCAATGTCTTCCCAGCAAGCTACTTCTCAGCCAGCAAGGCCAGGTCAGGGAATGAATCCTGCCCATGGACGGCGAATGAGAACATACAGAGTTTCCAGATAGAATTTTTATTTAAAGTTTTCCAGCTGACCTTTGAATACAGAGCTCAATTGCCCAATGAGGACATCTAACGGAGAAACAAAGAAGAACAGAATTATAAGACAGGTTACAAGCAAAACTTGGATTCCAATGCTAAGAATTAACCTGAGGTCAATAGGGACAAAATTACATTGATTGAAAGTGTGTATTCAGTTATCACTTGTACCCTCTGGTTTGAAGGCTTATCCTCCCCTCTTCTATTCCCCCAGCACTTTCAGCATTACACAGCTTACATGTAATGACCCTTAGCCACTATTTTTGCATGCTTCTCCAGCTGCAAAGGTTAATAGACATTTTGGACTCTGCTGTGCAGGACAGGTTCCAGCACTTCCCACTGTGAAAGCACACCCTAGGTCTGAGAGACATGAAGGCTTGGTGTGAGGATGTTCACTCTACGCAAAACTTAGTTAACTGGGTGCTTGCTGACCTGTTATTGTTCTATAAGGAAAAATACAAACAGCTAATTTGAGAGTGGCAAACAATGACACCAGCAGCACATGCAAGGCTCCTTTTAAGGGAAAAGATTCCATCAAGCCCTCAAGCACTCATGATGTTTTTAACAAGAAAGGAAATGAAGTTTCATTTCAAGGAAATTACCATGAGCATTTAACACCAGGCTGCCCACTGCTTCCAGCTTTCTTACCTCAGTACTCTATAGTTACCCTACTTCAGTCAGAAGGGAAGCAGACCCTGCCATGCCTGCTCTTGAGAAAGGTCTGATAACAGAGGCAGGAGACTGGGAAAACAAAAAAAAGAGTCCCTATGAGCTTCTCAGCAACCTCTTCCAGAAAGGTTTCACTACAGGTTTCATCTTACAGAAATTCATCTGGAATTAAGCTCTTGCATCAAACTATGCACTCCAAATTAAAGTCTCAGCACTCCAAATTAAAGGCTCAGGAAAAATAGCACTGTTTGCTCAGGTGACCAGCTAGGCAAGTAACCCTGCACAGATGCTACAGCAGCCACTGCACCAGGCAGCAGCAACTACCATGGATGACAGGCAAAGTGATGCAGAGATTTAGTCGTAGGACTCTAATTGTTAGACAGTAACCCATTCAGCTCCTGCAGGCTGGGGCGGACTGAATTATATGCCTCAGGGTTATTTTTAAATTATATAGTTATCTCAGAAAAAAATCATATCTACAGATCCCACTAACATCTCACTGTCCAAATATGTGCCAATTGCCTGATCAATAAAAAAATTATTTGCCCCTGTTATTTCTGACACTGCAGTGACTCATCCTAGAAAACAAGAGAGATGATATGAGTATATACACCACTATTTCAAAAGACAGATAATACAAGACTTAATCAAGTGCCATTTTAAAGCTAACTTTTGTCAACTCCTTCTCACCTCTCTGCCCTTTAATAGGGGACAAGAGGATATCTGACTTCAATTAATGGCAGGTAAGTTCAGGCCCAAGAAAGAAGTAGTTACAATGTAATCAGCTTGAGACCCTCATTATGATAGGCTATAAAAAAAAACTGGGACAAGGATTTAGAAGCATATGAATAATTTTATGACCACCACAGCTTATTTGCTATGCCACTACAGCAACAAGAAAGGCAGCCAGTGTTCCAACCGGAGCATAATCAGCTTATCTGCAGGAAGAAGGAAAGAATTCCCTTTGCTCAAGCACTCCCGTGCACAGTCACCTTAGTCAGTTACATCTGCATCCAACCCAGAAATTTTGCTTTCCTACAGCTCAAAGCATCTATTTCCGAGAAACAGCGAAACTGGACCTTTCCTCTGGTGAGAGCACAAATCACTTGACAGAGAAGATGTGAAAATGAAACCCAGTAAACCCTATTCAAAGTACCACTGCAGCCAAATCATCCATACAATCCAGTGAAGACACTTTCACACAATGTCAACACATACAGGTCCTTCCTGATGCAAGTTCAATTTAGCTTGTCCTGTTTCTTGTAACATATCTGAAGTAGAAGAGAAATATCCTTCCAAAAGCAAATCACCTTCTTAAAAGAAGAACACAGCAAAGCCTAAAATTTCCAGTGATCAGCACATCCCCTACCAGCTCAGGTCAACAGAAGCCACTTTCAAAAATTACCTCTTTTATCAAGGGCAAACCATCTGCAGAGGTTTGACCAAAAACTCACACTTGGTATATGCCCAAACCACTGACACAGAGCTTTGACTTCTTTTGTCCTATGGGCAACACTAAGAAATTTATTGTTAACCCTTTCAACTTAACAACTACAAACTCAACAAGACAAAGCACTCAAGAAAGCAATTCTCACTACTCATATCCAATCTTCCATGCCAACCCTGGGCAGATTCTCCATGTGTGGTATGGGGCACAAAGGACAGCATAACACATCCTGTGTTCCCACCCTTCCGCAGTGTCTGGGAAACATCAGGAGCCCAGCTCACCCAAAACTCTGCTGTGAGAGAGCCCGTCCTTTTGCCTGTCCGTACTATCATTTAGAGGTCCATTCTCTGTCCTAATCTTCAGAATCCACCTGCAGCATGACAACAGCAGCTATAAAAGACAAACTACGATGTCTCTATTTTCCTCTACATGAATAGCACATAGCCACATGAGAAAAGGTTTTTCACTCTGAAAATACTGAAAATCCTCAGACTAGATGCAAAAGGTTTAAGAAAAAATAGAGGAGGAAGGGCAAGCATGTATCTTACCTCCTGAGTGAATCCTCCTCTGAGCTTTCCTCAGGCATTTCCTGGTTTAAGGCCTCCTGTGATACATTCCCAGGTCTGCTTGAAGCCGACTGGCTGTAAACTCTTTCCCAGTGCCCCGTCTCCTGGTTAAAGACCACTCCCACGGTCCTCTCCTCCTGCGGGGTGGAAGAGCTGCCCAGCTGCAGTCTGCTAGAGGCAGGAGCTCTGCCCTCGGTTCTCTCTGCAGGCTGCACCTGGCTGGTATTTGGAGGCACACCCTCAAATGTGCTTTGGACCTGCCCTGGTGTGTAGCTAGGCGTGCTTCTTTCCCAGCGCAGCGTGTCATTGTTAAAGGTCAGCAGGTTATGACAAGCACGACAGCGGTTCAGGTGACCCCGGGACAAATTGGAATTGTTTTCACTGCTGTGTGGAGTCTGCTGATGGGAGGGACCCGGTCGATCAGGCTCAATGTTGTTGTTGAGCATTTCTTGAGCCTGTTGCGACTGGCTGGGCTCCCCACCAATCCCCTGATCTAACTCCTGAAGCCGGTCATATTCCAGGAAGAATCGCCTCAAATCACACTGGAGCTCATTACGGATGCTGGCTGGATTGCTTGGACCAGCACTACTACCACTGTTCACCTCAGCCCCTGGGGTCAGAAAGCCCCTCCCTTCTGTTGCAGAGGTATAGACTGATGCCTGGGAACCTCCCTCCTGCTGTCTGAGCACGGACAGCAAGCTCACAGAGGAGGCACTGGTCCTAGGGGGAGGCATGGCTTCCAGCTCAGACCGAGAGCTCATATTCAGCACTGTCCTGGACCAGTCAGACCCACCTAAGCCTGAAGCCATCTCTCTCGCAGACTGTTGGTACCGGGCCTGGTGGCCTGCCAAGGGCCCGCTGAGGGACCGCCGTGTGGGGCCCAGGCTAAGGTTGCGCAGGGTGTTGCCAGCAGTGCTGCTCTGAACTGTGCTGAAAGCAGAGGGCCTGTTAAGTATCCCCTGCTCCTCCTGCACTACGGATGCCTGCTCTGGGGGTTGATAAGGCTCTGTCTGCACAGAGGAGAAGGAAGTGCCAGTGGCCCCAGAAGACGTGGAGGGTGCATTTTCCTGGTGTGGGAAGAGAGAAGAAGGAAGTCTTGCACTAGAGCATCGGCTGCAAAGGCACAACATCCCCAGGTGCTGGCAGCACTCTGCTGTGGGATAGCTGACTCGCTCCCGGAGCCTGTTATAGACAGATGCCCTTGTGTTCTCACTGGCTGGAGGCGGAGGTGGTGGTGGTGGAGGCGGTGGAGGGGATGGGGTAGCAGAGTCTTGAACACTGTTTTGCTCTCCCACCTGTATGCCAGATGAGCGGGAGGACAACATATGCAGGAAGTTGTGGAGGAGAGGTGTGCGCCTCACAGGCTGAGACGGAAGGATAGCGCGCTGACGATAATGAGGCATCTCTGTGCTGTCCACGGAGATTTCCACTTCCTCATCGCTCTGCAGAGGGAAACGATCAAAGTTCAGTCACCTCAAGGCAAAATCCTATACCTCCAAATAAACAGCCAAAAGTCAGCTACCACCCCAGACAGATGAAAGGATATGATAAGCCCCTTTCTAAAGCCCTTGACTTGCAGGAAACCAGCTGAGATGACTTCCAAGCTCATTTTATGGATACAGGCAACCTCTTCCCAGTGAGCTTTGACAACACACTGTTCATACAAACAGAAGAATCAGCATCTGAGGGTCAGCAGCTGAGGGGAGGATTATTAATACCTCAAATAACTTCAAATCCAGAAGAATGTCACAACAAAACTGAAAGAGCAGGACCATTGGGACATCTGTCTTACCACTAATTAGACAGTAAGGGCAAGACAAACACATTTTGGAAAGCATTTTATTAGCCCTGCACACAGCACAAGAACATTCATGTGATCAATTAAGGTAAGACAGAACTCTGCTTAGGAGGACTTCAGGTTTTCAGAAAAGTACAAGGCTGCTCAGAAACAGATTAAGTTTAAAGCAGAGCATCTTGCAATTAGCCAGTCAATACAGGTACTGACATTCCCCTTACCTGTTGGTTAGAAGGGTTAACAATTGCTGTGAGCAAGTAGTGTCCCAAGGGATCAAACCGTACCAGCCTAAAACAAAAGCAGTGCCAGAGTATCAATCATCAGTTTGCATTCCACATTGACACAGGAAGCTGGACACAGCAAGGAAGAAAACCCCACAGGAAATATTTGCAGTGAGAACATTACTACATTATCATCATCTTCTTATGAAGGACATCAAAAAGTTTATGCACTAAGAAAAACAAAATGTACTGATCTAGCTGAAGATTGCAGCTATTTTATAGTCCACAGCAACACTACAGAGAAGTCAAAAGGTGGAAGTAAGTACTGCTGTATCAATTGAAATAACCAGAAAACTTAAAGGAATATGCATGTTTATATTACAAAATGGAATTTAGTACAAAGGGAGAGATTAACTTTCCTTGAATGTCACATCAATGTCTTATTTTAAATGGCTCAAAAGAAGGCATCAAGTTTCCAGCAATGCAGTTTCCGCTACAAGTGCACCAAAGTAATAGCTCAGCATTCTCTTCCAGCACCTTCTGGTTTCTCTCATCCTTATGGCTGACAAGTTTAATTACTAAGTTTACAAATCAACATGAAGTAGATTCTGGGCATTTACTGGACACATGTCCTATTACAAATATGAACAACCAAGCTGATCTGTTACTTCCAATTGCTTTTCTTCCTGCTCACAGAACTGGTTTTCTATCAGCTGAGTTAAGCGGCTGCAAGCAACACTTCCCTCCACTGCCTCAGTGCAGAGGGTGCAGCATTCCAGAGGAATGCTCCGCATCCCCCAGATTGGACCATTTTTCACACACAAGTGTTTTCTTCACCCAGAGACAGGAACTCACCTGACCCTCTCCATTTCACTAGCTGTTTTCACCACTGCAAAGGGCTCCCGACGACTCCAGTCCCAGAAATGTATCTCATTGGCAGTAGCAATCAGCAAGAGCTGAGCCGTAGGATGAAAAGCAAGTGATGCAATGGCATTGTTGCTATCTGTGAACCAGCTCTCACTTCCACCCTAGAGTGAGGAGTCAAGAACCACCAGCAGTTTATTACAAAGTTTGCGATCATTCAATTTCCATGTATGTGCCAGATCTATAAGACTGCCTAGAGCACTGGAAATGACATGCTTTCTTGGCAACAACAACAGCTGTTCCCATGCAAGGTCACGTGCCATGTCTAGAATGTAATGCTACTTGCAACAATGACCGCACATGTATTTTTGTAGGCAAGTGCATCTCAAGCAGCCTGTAAAAATGCTTCATTTTAGAGCAATCCCATGAAAATACACGTGTTTTGTCTCTGTGCCAATGACCAGACTAGGTAGAACTGGCAGAGCAGCAGCTTCTCTACTGAACAGTTCAGATATGCTCAGTGGAATGACAAATGGCATGTCTTTCACATAAGCTAAACAAGCACCTTGCACAAAGTTCTCCAGCATTAACTATACCACTCTAATAAACTAAACAGGCACCATTTACTTCACTGAGTTTTATCCTCCACCAACTCCTGCAGAAGCACAACCTAACTGGCAGGATTGAATGAAGAACCTGTCACCTCCTCTCTAGACAGAAGAGGATGGCTATGGTCTGTTCTATGCTTTTAGAGACAGGTCCCAGTAAACCTTCTGGGAGCTCTCTTACCAGGTAACATTTGGAAAACAAACTCAGATAAAAAAAGTCACCACCCGCCAAATATCAAAGGAACATATGTTTCAGGAAAGACTTACATGTAAATCCCAAATTCTAACCTCCCCATCTAGGCATCCTGAAGCAATGAGGCCTGGGATGGTGGGATGGAAGGTGACACACCAGGGAGTGCGGCGATGTCCAACCAAGGAATGAACACACTTGCCCGTTTTCACCTCTGTGATGTAGATGTTGTGGTTCACGTGTGTGGAAGCCATTAGGGTCCTGGGAATGCAGAAGGTAGGACAAACATTAGCATAAGGAAAGTACAGCAAAATCAGACCATGGTTAGGATCTGTTCACACCTAACCCAGCAGCTCTCCCTCACAGAGCTCAAAGGGTAAGAGGCTACTATTTCACCAGTGGCCATAAAGCTTCCTGTAGCCAGATTTCAGGGTCCACGCAAATATGACCTCATCTGAATCTGCAAGCACAAACTTGGCTTTGAACGTCAGAGTGAATATGCAGCTCAGAAAGAACTCCTGAGTGACATATTGGGGCAAATAAATATTCCCAATTCTCCATACCATCTCAACCACTATCAAATCAAGTGACGGTATGAGGGATCCCACCTCCATTCCTGCTTGCAATACACGCATCATTCTGCTCTGTTCTTTATTCCTAGATATCCCAGTGAGTGTGCCACATAACTTGGGCGTGTTGTATTAAAACACTTTTTACTCCCTCTAGTTTCTTATGAAATCCCATGGTGCCTGCACAGATCTTTTTTCCTTAGAACTTCGTATCACCTGGGTACCTCAGAAATTAAACACCAACTACGCTCGAAGCTGTGAGATTAGGAAGGTGCGCACATTCCATCCATGCATGTCAGGAACCAGAAGTTTCACTCGGCTGTTCAGGACTGGTCAACTCAATGGGCACAAGCCTCCATCACTTTTGTGAGTGCAGGGAGACTGCTGAAACAGGGAACGAACTAGGAGTTAATTACCTGTCTGGACTAAACGCCAGCAAGAAGGTGGAGCGTGGACTGTCTGGTAACTCAACTTTCTGAAAAAGCCAACAAAGCAGGAAGTGTTGCAAGAGTCATATGATCAAATACTTTACTGTAAACCACAAACACAACAGGGGGAACCCGCTGCAGGAACATATCTAGTATCACATCACTGCAGGAACTGAACGGAGCCAGAGAGCATATCAAGCATAACACATCAAACGTACAATCACACAACAATTTATTTCAAATCCCTGCCTCCCTTCCCCCACTCCAAAATCAAGCTACACAGCTCTAGCCCACAACCTTACCTTGCCCTCCCATTTCATCCATCGAGTTTTATCTTCTACCAACTCCTGCAGAAGCCGCTGAGCACCCAAGGCTTGGGTGCCCCGTTCCCTACCCCACAGGATGCGGACAGCATTCTTCTCTGGGACAACCTTCATGGCTCTCAGCTGCCAACGCTACACCAGCTACTCAGAGGAGACACCAGCAGGTTCCAGATGACAACTACCACCAAGCTACAAACAGGCTATCCACATTTCAGTTGTTTATCTTCATGGAAACCTAGAAAGATAAGACACAGATAAGGAAGGCAGCTTTTACCTTGATCACCTAGATGAAGAAAGAGCTTTAAATCCCAAAGTACTAGATTTAAGAGAAAAATCTATCCTCTCCCACAGCCTTTGCTACCTGCTTCCATAATATAGGCCCAGCTTTGACATTTCTGCAGCCAAGGATTACTTGAAAAGTATCCATCTCTTTCCTTGTACACATGCCCTAGGCACACCATACCTAAAGGGAATTAAAACTTGGCCTTGAAACTTTTTCCCTTCCCTTCATCTCTCGCTGTATATAACAAAGAAGAAAAGATTACACCTTGAAGATTTAGGTCCTATCTGGGAGGTGTGACTGATAGCTCGAGAAATAGTATTACAAAATTGACAATATGACAGAGGAGTCTCCAGGGAATAATTCAAATTTCAATAACAGTAATTATTATCACTACAAAGGTCAGATGACTGATCGATCTCAAGTTCAAATTACTTCCAACTCCATCACAATAGCTTACAACATATAAAAACAATCATCTATTGGACCAAACCTTACACTGCAGTGGCACCTTGGCCAATTCTATCAAGATTATTCATTCCACCTGTCTGCACATCATCTCTTGATGTACATTGCTCTTAGAACAACAGTTTCCCCAAGTGATGCACAATGGCAAAGACCAGTGCTTTTGATACACTTTGAGCTGCAAAGGAAAGCATTAATACGTATCGTATAGAAAAAGAAAGTTAATCCTTTGAAAGAACTAAACACAGTGACTCTAAGAGCAACCAAGTTACACAGCTTTTGAGTGGTATTGTACATTGGAGTTTGCCACAAAAGCTCTCCAGAAAAGTTTCTCTGAACAGGTAAACTAAGAAACTTTGCTGCAATGCTATTACCTTTTGATCCCAGCAGAGTGAGCATACTACTCTGCCATCTCTTTAGAACATAAAGATCCGAAGATAAATCCTCCTCAGTTCACGTTACACTGAACAAAACAATCAATATTCAACAGAGAAGAAAAAGAAAGTAGCAACTTAAAAAAGCAAAAAAACGCATACAGGGAAAAAAGGTTCATATACACAAGAGATGAACTGTTAAATGACAGAATGGTCAGTAGCAAACCTTCCTTTTCTCCCACTCTCCCTAAAAAAAAGAACACCTCCGAACAGATTAAGACAGTTGCTGCTTCCAGGGAGGAGCTGTCTGAAGAGATAACCCAGGAAAATGAGTTCTAATAAAGCAGACCAGTTTTCATTCGCAAAAGTACAATAAAGAGTATGGGAGCAATGAAAAAGTAAAGGCATCCATTTTCCTAGAAAAGAAATTCTCCACAATGAAATTCAAGCTAGCTGAAAATTCCCTGATGCTTAATGTAAACAGCATGGGGATCTTGTATTTTAGAGAAGCTGAACTCCACAGTGTGAAATAAGCCTTCTTCTAAGAATCTGTGAAAGTCAGCAAAACATTAGGTAGGAATTATTCTACAAAATAAAAGTCTTACTGGAAAGCAACACAAAAACTCAAGATGTCATGCTGCAAGCAAATTCGTAAAAACAACTGTACAGATTAAAAAAGCCCAGACCCAAAAAAGCTAGAACAAGGATAGCTGGAATAGATACATCCAAAAGCACAATATAATACAGAAATCCCTAAACCAAAAATCTTTTTTCACCAAATGCCAATAAATCCTGGTCGAGATTGTGCAAACAGCCCCAGTCACCCATGTTTGGAAATGACTGGATTCAGATGGTAAGCAGCATGGAGGAGAAGGACAGCTCAGAACAATACAGGCAAAAAAAAAAAGCCTATTTTACAGGGGGAAACTGTAACTCTAGTTTTGTCTAGTAAAATTAAGAAAACAGTAGCTGAATATTCTACATGGGTGTATTTAAGGGCTACAACAACCCAAGAATAAACATAGAAACAGGACACCAATGGAAGACCAAACCTGCAGCTGGAATAAGCTGGAAGTTTGAAAAGATCTAAAACATTAAGCTTTGGAATAGCCTTTCAGTAGCTGTAAAGGCCAAAAAAACTACATAACTTAAGAGATCTTGATAATTTACAAGTGGGATAACCCAATTACTCCTGAGAAAGAACAAGCTCTGACAACCTAGCAACATTTCAGCCCTTTCAGAAGAACTAATGTTCCCTCAAGTACAATAGCAACAAGGAAATCAAGAGGTTTAACAAACAACTTTATGTTTATTTATGCCATGGGCAAGTTTACATATTGTAAAATAAAGGGACAGGTAACACCTTACAACTGCAGTCAGTGAACCTCTACTTTCACCTTACTGAAAGACCAAGTCACCTCCACTATATAAAATCAAGTACATACCCTAAGACAGTTTATCTAAATCTCTGTGTATGTATCCTAATTTATTGAACTAATTTTGCTATAGCAAACACTTAACATGTGAGCTTCCTGCATGTTTGACCTTGATGTTTTTTCCTCAGGGACTGTCCCTCATTTTTTCAGCTTCTTCTGACTCATGTCTTTATCCTATTTGAAAAGCAAGCAAAACTCAGAGTTCAAATGCCTTCAACCCACTCAACATTTTTAAAAGCTGTGATCTCTTCAGAAAACACTGAATGTATCCTTGAATGATGCTGGGACTTTAGTGTTACCCTGGATCCCTTTGGAGACCAAGCGTTATCCTGTCTGAATTAGATTGAATCAACTCCAAACATTTTCCTCAAATGTAAGTCAAACAATGACAGCATGTTATTAAATACTATTAGCACATAAACTATTGAAGTACCAACCATATTTATAGCTACTCATTAGCCATCTGACTAACAAAGTTTAAATTTAATGCAGTGAGTTTGAAAATACTTCTCGGGCCTCAGCATAAAGAAAACTTGCAGCTCACTGGATCAAACCTGTTGGGGCAAGTGGTGGACTAATTCAGTAACAACTTCTATTACAAATACCCACACTATCACAACTGATAAACAGCTGAGTACCTAAACAGGGATTGGTATTTTTCTGTATTCTTCTTGTTGTTGGCTTTTTGCGGGGTTGGTTTTTGGTTCTGTGCGCTTTTTGTCTTTTTTTGGTTTGTTTTGTTTCTTTGTTGGGTTTTTTTCTTTTTTGGGGGAGGGGGGTGGCAGGAGCAGCTTTGGTTGGTTTAATTAGGATGACCAAAAGTGGAGTCCAACAACTGGAAGATTAGTTGATGCCCTGGATGCGGTCCAGGGCACCACAGAAATTCTGAAAGTGGAAACTCAAGAAATTTTTATATAATTGGCAGCTTTCTTTCCTTAACAGTTTTCTCCCTTCAGGGCATTTCAGGACAACATGCTGGGCTGTTTACAGTTTTGGAAAGAGTGTTACAGAGCCCAACCCCAAGCCTTTTACTTGCTCTGTACCAGCTGTTCTCAAAGAGGCCTGCAGGATTCCCAGCATTAGAGTGATATAAGCTCACTTGTAATTGGCACTTTTATGACACTGAACCTCTAGGAAACCAAAGCAAAGCAGCAAACTGGTAGAACTTCATGGTGGTACAGGACCCCTGAAAACACTGACAAAAAGGTAGAGAGAGAAGACGAATAAAAAGAACCACATTAAAATTGCCATACAGAAAGAATGTCAAGATATTTTATGCATTATGAAATGGTTTACCATTCCAGTTAGAAATTTCAGCACCTTACAGAGATTATGGTCCCATCTCTTAGCATGACCCTTCCCCACCTCTGGTGTTACTAATTTCGTGGTGATTCTGGTACCTCCATCCTGGGAGCAGTTGGCTTTGACACAAAGAATAATATAAGAATACTATCTGTTTCATGTTATTTCCATTCTCCATTGGGGAAGAAAGTTATTCCATGTGCCCTTCAGCTTTCAAATCTATCGCCACTCCAAAGGACATTGTGGTTGCACGCTGAGCCTAACACTAAGAGCCCTTCCTTAACGTGTGTGTACAGAATCAGTGTAAACAGCTCTATCAGTGTATTAGAAAAAAATAAAAAAACAGTAAAAGCTATTTATAAAGGAAGATCTATCCAGAAGATAGAAATGTCCAAATAATTTCAGACAATTTTGCTGCCCAAAGAGATCTCAAGTGACCGATGAAGAAAGAGGAAACATTAAGTGAAATATAAAAGTTGTCACTGACTTCGCAGTCTGGGATTCACAGAGAGAACACATGCACAAGCCTCCCTAGAAAAGTCCCTTTGTTGAGTTTTAAGACTTCCAGAACACATTGACTGTAAAATGGATATGATCCACATAGCTCACAGGCCAGTGCAAGCGGTATATTTTGTATTAAAAGAACACAAGGGGGAAAAAAACCCCCAACAAAACAGAAAAAAACCCACCCTGTTGTGAACAATGAGGCATGTCACTGTCCTGCAAAACCACAAGCAAACTTGTCTCTAGAAAAAAAGAGGAAACAGATTATTAGTACTGCAAACTATCCCCGCTCTGGCCAAGGGCCTTCCTATCTTGTAAGCCAGTTACTTCTGTTTTCAAAATGTCTGTTCTTAAGTGAAGTGTCCAGCACTAACAACGGAGTGTGCCATTGCAACTATTCCAAATTATACACTGCAGCATCTCAGGCTTGGAACATCAGCAATATATTCAAGAGAACTGTTTATTGCATTTAATACATTTTAGTAATTTAGTAAATATTAGAAATCATTTCGCATTCCCATTATTGTACATGTGGGTGGGTTCTCCAAGAATGATCAGGAGATCATGAGACAGGTATGAAAACAGCATGTGCAGCACTAAGACCAAATGTTTTATCTTCACAGTGATCCTCATGAAGGCTGCAGTCACAAGACATGCCATTTCCTCAAAGGAGTTTCTACAAATTAGTTTCCCTTGTATTTTACACACTTTAATTTTGAGGCAAACTGTCTTATCAAGACCCCTTATGTTTTTCAGAAGCTCAAGAGAGCAAAGAATAAATCACTGTGCACACTGAAAATAGTCAAGGATCATCTTGCCGAGGACTACAAACTACACAGCCCCTCTCCTTCTTTTACAGGCACTTCACTGATTAAGTAATAAAACCTGGTTTCGAGACCCACTGACAGGAGATCTCCAAGAACAAACCAGATGACTAAAACATAATTTGGACTATATATGAGCAATGACACAGCTCCATGGACTCTTTTAGTTCCCTTCCTTGTTTACAATCCATGTTTCCCTCCCTTCTGCAATACAGAGATTAGGATGCCATCGTTTTCCCAAACTGCACAAAACAATACCATGTAAGAAACTCAGAAATGCTATCCCAGATAGAAGACATGAATTATACTTGCAGTTTTATTAAAAATACTGATTCAATCCATACCAAATGTCATGCCATTCCCACTAACCTTTTTCATGTCTCCACTTGAAAGACTAAGCAAAACTAAAAAAAAGTTCATGTAAAACCAAAACAAAAAAGCTGATTTGCCCTCTTTGCACTGCATCAACTCAGCTAAACAAACAAGACACTCAAGGAGTCCTAGTTTGGTAAGTAATTGAACTATGTAGCACTGGAATTTGAGCAATGTTATAACAACAACAAAATCAGTAAAAAATAGGTGACATGACTCATATCCAGAATAGCTGCACATGTCAAAACTTAAGTGTTGGAAGAACGGGACTATGTTCCTTATTAAGTGGCAGGACCATATGAATTTCTGGCAATGTACCTAATCATCTACATGTTTAAATTTACTTCAAACAACATGATTTGTTTTTCCTTAACTCCATTTGTGGTACTTCTATATAAGCTTTGTCACCATTCTAAGAGATACCAGCTCTTCAGCAAAAAAACTAAGAAAAACAAACAACAACCAACCAAAAAACAACCCAAACACCAGAAAGCATTTTGCATACAGCAAACTTCAAGACACCTTGCAGTAATGTCTAAATGAACAGAAAATTGAAAATAAAGCTACATTGCACTAGAATCTTTAAATAAGGCTAACCCACAAACAAAAACAGTCCACAGAGGGGTAACAAACAATTATCTTAAGCATGATTAATCAAAACAATAAAAAAACCAAAACTAGAATCCATTCTTTTGTTCTGTTTCTACTTATGTGTCCTTGATTATGCTTTTAAAAAAAATGGCAGCTTAATTAAAAAATTAAATTACAGCAAGAGACAGTTTTCAACTAAGTGCCCCTAAATATGGAAAATTAAAAAAAAAAAAACCACCCCACACTATTAAAAAGCCTTAGGAGAAGAGACAGCAAGTTTATGATGCAACTATGCAAAAAAGTCCAAAACTAATACCATGAAGCCACTTTCATTACATGGCCCTGGTTTTACTCTTCGAAGTTTTTAAATATTCCCCAAAGTATAACTCTGTAAGCTGACATTTTTCTTTGATTAAGGCCAGAGAGAGGTGAGAAAGTAATTCAAAAGCAAATCTTCTGCAGATGCACTAGACACACTGCTCTACATTGTATCCACTGCAGCAAGTGCTTCCACATAAATCAGAACAGGATTCCTAAAGAAAAATAACTTGTATTAGTGTTTCATGATTGAAAAATTCAATGTCACGTTTTAAATCAAAACTACAGATAGCTCAGGAAATTCAATTATATTACAAAGATGTCAATAGTACATTGTCATTTCAAGATCCTGTATGACTGAAATGAGGAGCTGATTGCCATTAGAATCTTAATTTGTTTTACCAGTCTAGATTAAATGAGCTGAATACACTTTGGAGAACTTTTGATTGAAAAGAAATACACTAAATTACTAGCTATTTACAGCAAAATCATGAAGTCTTAGGAGAGAAACTTGCAGATATTAACTCCTAAAGGTCAAAAAATGAACAGTAAAAATAAAAAGGGAAGTAATAAAAATCAATGTAAGTGATCAGCCACATCTGGAGTCTGACAGTTTCATTTACCAATGAGAATATGGAGCACTTTCCTGACTGCTATTACAGTTTCCACACAAACTTAATGAATTCTTGAGAAGAGAGATATTAGTTTCAATCCAGAAGATAGGAAGAGAATAAATACAATTTCATAGAACTGTAAGATAAGTCAAACAGCAGAACGGAGATCCAGAAGATTAAGAGTTGGTTTCCACAATTCCATACTCCGTGGCGTCTTTTGTTAAGAACCATACACAGCAGGAAATGAGGGGCAGAGAGAAGATACAGCAACAGAGAGAGAGACAAACGGAGCGACACAGAATTCAGATTAACCCCCTAAAAGAATTATTCTCAATTAGATAGAAAGGTAAAGAAATTTTCAATTCAAAATCCCCATGATTACTTTCAAAGTCACATCAAGGTTCCTCAACCTCAAGGGCCACAGCCAAGTGCCCCCAGGAAACATCATACACAAGAGAAAATTTGGGAACGCCCACACCACGAAGTAGCAGAAGTAGCATCGGGTACCACGAGATGAAGACAAAGTGTTTTATGCGTTCAAGGCTGCACTTAAGGCATATGCATCTTACCCAAGTAATAAACAACTGGAAGCAAGAACACATTTTAAAAAACACAGGCCATATAATTTCTTGCTCACATGGAAGTAAGTTACCAAGACAAAAAGCAAAAATGATCCACACAGAAGCTGAAGTCTTCACACAAAGATGTATCAGAACTAAAGAAGAGGAGTGAGACAAAGAATATTTAGACTCTGAACAAAGAAAAACAGCCAATTCTTGACACCCTTGCCCTTCTTGGCCTTGGACTGAGACTGTGGAGAAACAAAAAGGGAGGGGGGAAAGTATCCAAAACACAGGTCAGAGATTCCTGTCAGCAATTCTATGCCGCTCAAGGTGGAGAATTAGTACTACGTACCAGGAAGAAGGAAACAGGAATCATTCTGCAATGACAGCCCAAAATACCTCACTGAGAACACCTGGAATTGTGGGAGCACACGGATTAAGATGACGTTCTCCACGCTCAAGCCTGATACCTCATCATCCTAAGTGCCTTCAACAGTTTACCAAAACTGGAGACAACAAACAGTTACCAGACAAGAATCCCAGGGTTCTTAACAACCCATGTTAAGTCCTGGGCAGGCACATATATGTCCTCTTGTAGAGACAAGTGGGTCTCCTCTCATTTCAAGCAACCCAGTCAATGGGTCTTTCATTAGTCAACTACTATACCATTTAATAACTTACCATTCAAACATTTCTAATATTAATGATCTTCCACTGCATATCCCCTTGTCATTCAACTTTTGTAAACCAAAGTTCTTTTGTCCTTGCCTTATTAATATTTTGTTTCTATCACCCTCCTTGCTGGGTTAGCACAGGGCTACTAACAAAAAACACACAAGGTAACTATTACCACGCACTGTTGCCCTTTAATTGGGTTCCTGATAATAAAAACTCGCCAGGGAAAAAAAAAAAAAAGTACCTCAATGCTATTTGCATTAGTAATACTAATAAGTATTCACAACAAGAATAACTCTGCAAGAGCCATGGGTTCAGTCAGCTTGCTAACCGTGGCATAAAAGATACCAGGAGTATCTTTCCACAAGTTTCTTTAAAAAATAAGTATTCAAATGCCAAACTTCTGGCAGAAGGATAGTAGCACACAGCATCATTGCCTGCCTTCTTTAGAACTGGTTGTTACATTTGCATAAAAGCTAGAAACGCTGCACGGAAAACGGAAAAGTAGGAAACAACCCAACAAGAATCCAGAGGGTCAGTTATGACTCAGAAAAGGGCAAAAGAAAGAAAACTGAGAAGAAGCTGTCAGAAAAGTAAACACTCAGCATAAACTGCCCAGCAACTCAATCTGAAAAGGCAAGTCCAGATATTTGGATCCAAATATATTTTTCACTCCAAACATCAGGAAAAATATAAACGCTAGTGAACTGCGCTACTCATTAACAGCCACACTGCCACAAATCAACAGACGAGTATAACACACTTACTCCTCACTGCTGAAACACAAGTGGACCAGATTTAAAAAAAAAAAAACACAGCACTACAGAAGCATCAATTGTGGACTCCTGAACTGGCACACAAACTACACTGAACAGTTCTGAATGTTAGAAAATGCTTCACAGCAGCCTTTCAGAAAACAAAAAAGGATTTTAAATTTAGCAGAGAATTTCAGGTCCTGTTTCCTATGTCACCCATAAGGCGTTCAAATCCACATGGATTTAAACCCGCACCACAATCTCAAAACTGACCCGACAACAAACCTAAACAACCCAGTAATGGACTGGCAGTAAGTGCACACTACCAGCAGGTCATTCTTAGGTCCCTTTTTAACATTCCCATTAGCAATTTGAAAGAGGATGGGAGTGGCAAAGGCAAAGAAGCCAGATGACACTCGCAGAGGACACCAAGCTGGGTGGGGCAGTAAACAAGGACAAATATAGAAGAACACTCTGGGTTTTTAAATAAAGACCAAAGGACACTTCATACAGAGGAGAAAACGGAGCAGCACTGAGCACTGACCACATTTACACAGACTTCACATTCATACAACTAATCTTCCTGAGGAGGGGCTTGCACCTAGATAACAGCAACTCTCGAATCAGTCTGTTACAACAGAATACTGAAAAGTGTGTAGTGCAAAAAAACTACGTGTAACCACCTACAGCACCTCTTAAAGATGAAATGCTATTTTAGCGCAGGAAAAATTGCTTTCCAAAGGAAGCAGAACGCACGGTACTGGCAGGAGCACAACTAATCGCAAAACACTACAAAAACACTACAGAAATTTAGGTGTCGTCGAGAGGAATGTTGCAGATGAAAACAAAAAACATTCCCACAGCTGGTGAATCAGCTGGGCTCGCTCCCTCACAGGACAAGAGGTAAACTGGAGGCACACCTCAACGTATTTTATGCCAAACACTTTCACAAGCAAGCGTTCTGCAACACAAGGCGAAAACCATGATAAATAGAGCAACCAACACTTCCTTCACGATTTATTTAGGTAAGGCTGGAGAACAACAACAGCAAAGCCAAAAAACACGATTCCAGAGCAGCTCAGCCGCCGGACCGGACCCCCGGGAGAGCGGGGGCGACGGGCAGAGAAGCGTAAGGCACCCAAACTCGGATACAAAACCCGGTTTGAGGTGCGCACCGGCGGCGCGGTAGGGGCCGCTGCCC
>VZRE01012763.1:207228-257714 GCA_013396775.1 Cephalopterus ornatus | reverse complement strand
AGCGGGGCCCCCGCGCGGGATGAGCCGCCGCGCCGCCAGCACTGCCGGCCCCGCACAGGTACCGCGGGCCCGGGCCGGGGCGGGGGGAGCTCCAGAGGCCTGCGGGCGGCCCTTCGGAGGGAGCGGGACGCGACGTGGGCCTTAAGCCTTGGGATGCGGCTTCCTGTCTGTGTTTTACTTTGGCTTCGCTGCTCGCGGAGGTCGGTTCCCGACAGGCGCGTGTCGGCTGGGCTTCGTTTTCTTAACGGCTGGTGGCTGTCAGTGGAGACTGGGGGGGATAGGGCCCGCTGGAATTTCTGAAAGTGGTGTCTTTTAAAATCTGTTGGAAATTTAAAGTCTGTTGAAAAAAGTAGAATGTGAGACCGCGTGCTCCACTGTATACTTTTCTTGTAACGTGCGAGTTTGCTGTATGTTAGGAAAGATCAGGTCATTGTATCTTTCTTTCCTCTTGGAGCTATGGCTGTCAGTGCATCGCCGGAGTCATTCCCGTGGATTCGGTGGGAGTAGAGACACCTTCCATGCCGGCGAACAGTAGAAAAGGGACGCTTTGGACTAAGCGTACGAACTGCCTACTTACAAACGTAAAGAGCGGTATGACTAGGCACACAGCAAGGGGAAAAAACATGGTAAATTACTGCCTTAGCTGAAAATTAGTTTGCTATGCAAATGAAGTTTGGAGCATGGCAAAATTATTGCAGAAGTGGCCTGACCTGGTGGACCCCTCCTTCTTGTGGCAAGAAATAAGTCATTCAGATGAGCTAGGCTATATTTGGGTATCCGGAAGGATCATACAGGATCACTTTATTTTGCTTAAATGGTATTGTATAATCTTAACTTTTCTGAACATATGTTCGTAGAAAAGTAGAGAGGTGGTGATTGTGTTGGTGGTTGTAGTACAGGGTATGTAGAAGCAGATTCTGGTTTAGTCTGTATACTTTGGCTTGACAAACAAAATCAGAGGATGGACGTTTGAACTGATACCATTTTTAGACCTTAGGGAAGTACAGAATGTAACTGCCAGTCAACAGGAACTACTTAATTTTCTTTATAAGTCAGTGGAGCTGGCAGTGCTGTCTTTAATAAGATATTTAATAAGCTGCAGAATCATTTATTGGTTATGAAGTAAATCTGTCTCTTAATTAGGAGGAGAAATTACGTCTTTTTCAGTCAAAACTTAGGCATGCTACAGAGCCTTTGATTTCATAGGAATGTTTATATTATGTGAAATAGTTTTTCTGCTAGAGTCTACTGTAATTGTCTCTTTAAAAAAATCCGTAAGCTTTAAAGAATGAGAGTGTCATACCTTAAAATTTAGAACTGTTCCCACCCTCTCCCCACGTTTCTGACTAACCTACTAAGAAGGCAAAATGGAGACTAATTTTTAGTAATTGTAGGATAATAAACTTTGACTTGTAGGCCCAGCCTTGAAACAGAGCACTGTCTTTATGGAGATCTTTTTATATTTGCTTATCAATATGCCTAAAATACCTGCTTGCAGTGAAGCTTCTTGGACATTGAAGGAGATGATTCTAGGAAAGCTTTCTTGGCAGTCAAGCCAAAGGCACTCTATTAAAAGCTTCAAAAAACTTCTGTGTGCTTCTTGTTCACCTGAATGATTCAACAAACTTTTCTGAGCTTCACATAGGACATCCTTGGAGATTGGATTTGGGTCCTGTATTAACAAAGTTCTGGTAGGGACAAGAGCCTGGTCTGGGGGGCACAGTCAGGGAGTGAACATCTGGGATGAAAGCTGTCCACAGCCTTCTCCTTACAGTGACACCCACTCTGGTTTCGTCCCTCTGGTCTCTTTAATTTCACTCTGGGATAGGAACCACGAGTAATTATTTTGCATTGGTAAATATCTGTTTGAAAAGAAGGCAGGATGACTTTAAGTTGTAGGAGCCATGGCTCAAAGTGAAATGTAGGAGGTGATGGAAGCAGCCTACATATGCTTTCCCCAGCAGCATGAATAATGCCTGGTGTGTGTCAGATGCTTCTGCTCCTTTCCTGTTTATGTCCGTGTCAGACAGACGTACACGCTGAATTCCCATGTGTGAAGCACGTACTGTAATGTCACGGTGTTCACAGGTGTTCCTGTGCACCTGTTGTGTGCTGGGTGACAGGTATCCGCCAGCAGCGGGGCTGTTCCCCAATTGGAGCATGGCATGCTGGTCACTGTAGTTCCTCTGCGACGTACCAAGGCGTGAAGGGGCGGGCTCTTGCAGTTTGTTGCATCATGCAAACAGCGCCATCAGCTTATGCTGATGTGTCCTTCTCCTTGTAGAAGAAGAGCATAAGTAGCAGTAGAGTGTATAAGGCACAATGCTTAAATGTTAAACTGTTGGATAAACTCTGCCTCAACCTTGTGAGAAAGAATAAGGCTTTAGTCAAAAGAGCCACATGTGGCAGTTCTCCTTTAAACATCCATCTCTGACATTTCTGTTCACAGCAAAGTGAAGACAGAGGCATGTAAATAAAAGCAATAGTATAAAAATGGGTGTTTCAGGAAGAGGGAGACAAAGCAAAAAGCCATATGGACAAGATGCTTATTTGTACCTATGAATACATCAGTTTACTGAAGGGATTACTTGGGTAACAGGAAATCAGTCATCTGTAGGTTTCTAACCTAGACCAAAGGTTATTTTCTTCTAGTTGTTATTCAGTGTAAAATTAGCCAGCGTATTCCTTGAACTAAGCATGTGCCTGAGTAGTGGCACTTAACAGGGAGCCAGGACCTGAGAGGTTGAATGAGTTTGGTAGAACTAAGCTTACAGAATTTCCTTCCTGTTCTGGTCAGCTGTGGCAGCTAACCTGAGAGTACCAAAGAATTTTTGTAGATAAAAAATTGTAATTCTAGCTCCATCTTGACTCTTACCAAGAATTATTCTAAAGGTGAACAGTGTCCTAAGCCTTAGCAGGTCTCAGGCAATCACCAGAGGCCCTCCTACAAAAATGAGGAGATGGTGGTCATCAGATGACAGCCCATACCTTATACATTTCAGGAGCTGAGTTCCAAAGTCCCATTTTCTTCCTGAAATTACAGATTCCTGACAAGAAACCTTGGCCCATACTTTCTGCTCTACTTCAGGCTCCGGTGAGTCAACTGTTGCTGGCATTTGGAGCTTCAGAGGTAACAGTATGAATTTCCAAATGTTTCATGAATGTTACAGATAGTTTGAGATCTTGCAGGAAGAATCCAGATTCTGCTGCAGCAGGGCAGAACCATGAGGCTCTCATTCTTTGAAACCTCAATTTAAGACATGCCTCTGGTGGCTGCTTCTGTCCTCTGGAGATATTTGGGTGTGTGGTCATTAGAACTAATTCCTATACTGCGCCGAGAATAATGCAGATGATCAGCTTTGTTTCCTTTCCTAACAGACCAGTGACCCTTACACCTTCCATTAGTTTCCAAATGTTTTATAATAGTCAATATCAAAATTTTTTTCCAGCTCCATAAGGCAAGTCTGTGTGCTTCATTTGACAGCTCTCCCACAACATCAGGAGATATACTTTCTTGCCTCTTTCTCCAGGGATTGCCCTCTCACTTCTTTTCAAATTAAAAGCTAGTTTGATTTCTCTTGCTATTTAAATGTCAGCATTCTCTTTGCTGAGGGGGAAAAAAAAAGTATTTTTTAGTGCAGTATTTTATCACCCGTATCAGCCAGGTTTTGTTGTAGATATCAGATCTCCTGAACCCTCACAGTGCTTTACTTAATGAGTCGAAATAATAACAGCTCGTTCTTGCCCATTTTATGATTTGGTTTGGGTTTTTCTTCGTAGTGGGAAGTGTCTATACTAAAGGGTTATTTTTTTTTTATTTGGAGTGCTGCATCAATTAAACAGTTAGTGCTTTAATGCTGACTTCCTTTTGCACCCCCCTAAGGTAGAAGAGGTCTGTAATCTCAGTCTACTGGAGGTAAAGGCAGGGAAAGAAAGTATAATAGTTTTGGTGAGGAGGTTAAAATATCCAAAGGATAATTTGCTAAGGCATCTGATGTTGAATGGCTCGTGTTGTTAGTTCTCAAGTTAAAATTTGTAACAAGAACAGCAGAGTACTAGGAGATGAAGTATGAATGTAGCCTAGGAACTTTTCAACCATATTATATGTCCAACTTTCTTTTTATAGAGTCATTGGAAAAACAGCACTGTTCTTTATAAAATGCTCTAGAAGTTGCAGTATTCTTATCTAGCAGCCCATCTTGGATGATGCTTCTAAAGCATTAGGCCTTTCTTGCTATTAGCTGAGATACTTTGAATAGAAGTATCTTTCATGTGCGTCATCATGAAAGATAATATATCTTCTTTGTGAACATGGTTATTAGCCCCTTCGCCCTGCCAGGCTTTAATTTGTATAAACAGCATACCTTGCTGCAAGTTCAGTCTTTGCTTAACAATTGAACACTGAGTAACATTGTGCACAGCAGCTGCTCGTGCTCCATGACCTTAGATCACCAGCGTTTCTGTGATGAGCAGCACGTTCCGTAAATACATGATGTTTGACAAGCTGCTTCAGGCTGATTAGCTCTCTCAAAACAGCAACGGGAGTTAAGGGTGAATTAATGCTTTGAAGGCTTATGAGCAAAAAGTACAGTTGATGCTACTAATTGAGGCGTTCCTTTCCATGGTCTCTATACGATTGTTAACTTATATGTGAAGAAACTGAGAGACAGAAAAATTGTGGTTTATCCCAGGCTACGTCACGTGATGGTGGCAGAAATCAGATTAGTGCCTTGCCCTGCCTCGCTTCAGATGCTGTGCAAGTTCATTGTGTTGCTAAAACAATTGTATTTTGAAAAACAAGTCAGTGTGAATGTGAAAGCTAAGTATTTGTTATCAGAGCTTTCAAGAGAAACGAACAGAGGATTTTGGTCTATTCCTTGGTAAAACTGTGTCTTTTCCATTGGTTATAGGTAAATTTACAGCTGTACATTTTTACTACAAGCCCTGTTCGTTAGAAGTAAAGAAGCAGTGTAGCCTGTTCCAGCAGTGGTTTATTATATAGATTTAAGTATCTGCTGAAATACCACTGAAATACTGGTTTTAGAATTTCAGACCCGAGAAAACAATTTGGCTTTGTTCTGACCATTGGTGATAGCTTAATATACATAATTTTTGAAGCAGAGACTGTCATGTCTCCTGGATAGCTTGGTATAGCATCCAGTGTAGGAGTGTTTTGGGTGGTTTGGTGGTTTTTGTTTGTTTGTTTGTTTTGTTGGGGTTTTTTGTGGTGTGGGTTTTTTTTCATTTGGTTGGTTTGGGGTTTTGTTGTTGGTGGGTTTTTTTATTAAGGTAGCGAAATCGGAGAACTTGTAGTGAGTTGTAATTCTGAACTTCCTTTGTTGTTTTTTTCGTTACTTTTATCTTTGCACTCACCAGGTAAACTATTAGTGCATGTTTATACCTCACACTCACACTCCAAAGTTCTTAGCATGTTAGTGTTTTGGCAGGTAGAGGGCTTTGGTGCTTGTCATTTCCTTTAAGGTGGCCTCTAATGGCAAAAATATTTTGAAATCTAAACAGAAAGCTGAAGGAAGACTTCATTCCCAGACCTGTGCTATATTTCAGATTGCCATATGCAATGGACACTGATCTCAGTTCCCAAGACAGGAAGGACCTGGACAAGTTCATCAAATTTTTTGCTTTAAAGGTAACTTCTCTCCTTTGGACAAATGCCTCTTCTTTCCTGTATAAGAAAAAGACCCAACATACTTGCTGTGGCTAAAATAACCACATGGGGTTCAGGTTTCTTTTTTTGTTTTGCTGAAGACCAAAGCAAGAAAACGTGGTGTCAAGTTTAGGAGATTCCTGAGAGTAACAGTGAAAACATCTTTTCCCCTTTTTTCTACTTCAAATCCTCTTTCATTCCCCAGAAGTGTCCTGCTTTAGGATCAGTTGTAGGCATTTCACACCTCTATCAGCTTTGGGTTTCTATCAACACAACAAACCATCCAGCTGTTAGGTGGTATCTTCTGCTGGATTCCACTCTTTCCTTCCAGTGTATCTCAATTTTCACATTGCATCCAAAAGCAGTAATATAATACCAGAACGTTCTTTTGAATTATGTTGATAAGTAACTCTAATTTGGCCTCACTTGGTACATAGATGAAAGGAGATACTCTAACAATGGCTTTGGTACACATGTACAGATTCGCTTGACTTTCATTTAGTTGTCAAGGTTCGGGATATAGTTGTAAATTTTGTTTCAGTATTACTGAGAACTGCAGCTCCTGATTGCAAAATTGACTTGGTCACCTCATGTTATTACAGAGAAAGGTCAGCCCGAAATGATTTTCTCTCTGAAATACATTTGCCTGTTACATGTAACAATTTAAATTGATTAGACATGAAGATCAGTGTAGCAAACTCTGCTTCTCTATATCCTGGTCTTTCATTTTTTTTAACTTGAAACTTGTCTAACTCAGGTTCTGAACTAAGGGCTCTGCTGAGGCCAAAACATGAGTGTGTATCTTTTCCTTTCTATTCCAGACCGTACAAGTAATTGTCCAGGCTCGACTTGGAGAGAAAATCTGTACCCGATCATCATCCTCCCCAACAGGTTCTGACTGGGTAAAGTCATGTTTTTTAAAGCAAATCCTTAACTCTGTGTGTTTGTGTGTGTGTGTGTGTGTGTGTGTGTGTGTGCACTCACACGTGTGTGGTGAGAACACCACATGATTGTTACAGTCTTGTGCAGACTATAATAACTATTCATAGAATAGCTACTGTATTCAGTTATGTTCATTGGGGGTGTGGGGTTTATATTTGGTTGTTATTGTTCACATGCAACAAATCACTCTGGACTCTTAAGGGCTGATTAGAGGGGAGACAGATGGTGCCTGTCAGCATCTTCTGCCAGCTAAGGCATGTTTCCAAGATCTTCTGGAGTTGAGGCGATGAGTTATTTTCTGTCAGAAGTTTGCAACTCTGCAATTCAGGACTTTGTAGTAATGGGCTTTATTAAAATTGAAAAGAGTCAAGATACTTTGTGGGTGAAGATAGGACTCAAGTGAGGGAAAAGGAGTGAATTTTTTATGGCAGGATCTAGAAAAACATTTGAATTAGCAGCCAAGGAAATATTTCCAAATATGAAGAGCCTGAGCCCAGCTGGAAATTTTCTGTTTCATAAATATTTCAGTGGACACTGACCTAGTATGTTACATATGGGTCTATGAGCCTGTCTGCAGTGTACCATTAGGCAGTTTTTCAGAGAAATAAAAAAATTGAATCATCTCTTTCATTCTGCAGTTCAATTTGGCAATCAAAGATATACCAGAGGTTACTCATGAAGCAAAGAAAGCCCTGGCAGGACAGCTGCCTGCCGTTGGACGGTCTATGTGTGTGGAGATTTCTCTCAAAACCTCAGAGGTGAGAACTGAGTCAAAGCAGATGCCCTTTTTTGTTTGTGGGGTTGTTTTTACTTGAATCTTATATCGCCCACCAGAGCACCTTTAGTCCAAGACAATGTGAAAGTATCTAAATTTTATTAAATTAGGTAGTATGCTAATGAAAAGCAATGTATTGTTTAGCAGAAGCAATGCACTGCAAATATGGGAGGCCAAACACACAAATGATAGAGCAGCAAAATTTGGTTTCTTAGACCATGAAGAAAATAGACATTCTGAGGAAGGTATCCTCTCAGGTGATGTAATTGTGCAGTGAGACTCGCAGTGCACCTTTGCTATCATTGCATTACAAGAAAGTGGGAGCCAGGAGACAAATCTTCGTTGAGAGGTGTGGCCGTTGCTGATCATTAATGAGATGTGAAAAAGTTTGTGTTCTGAAATGAGCCTTTGTTTGGCATCCTTTCTCTGATCCAGGGGGACTCCATGGAGCTGGAAATTTGGTGTCTAGAAATGAATGAAAAGTAAGTGCATTCTTCACACATTCTTTGTGTATGTTTGTAGTTTCTAGCTGATGAAAACAGGAAACGTGGCTAATCCATGGTGATCAATGAGCACATAGTGGCTGTGTGGCCAGGGACACTTCAGAGGGAACTCCGCTTTGCCTAATGCAGTAGTCAAACTGTTTAATATTGGTGTCAAGAAAGAAAACTAGTAATTTTATTCTTTTTTCATTCTTCCATTACAACTAGTGTGCTTCTTCAGCAGATGTTTCTGTTTAATAGAAGGCTGCATGTATTTTTTCAGCAGTTATTTCTACAACAGGTGACTAGGTTGAAGTAGGACTCTTAGCTGGTTGGTCAATACCGGTAGCCACACTGGGGTTTTACTTTATCATTTTGGCAATAAAATTGACATTAAGCAACTGGCCCAGACTAATTTTTATTTTGAATAAAATAAACAAAGAAAACCCAACCACAAATCAAAACACACAAACAAAAACCCAAAGCAATCAAAACCAATCAACTTAGTTGGGAACAAAAGACTAATTTTTTTCCTTTGTGTTCTATAGGTGTGACAAAGAAATCAAAGTTTCATACACTGTATACAACAGGCTGTCTCTATTGCTCAAGTCTTTGCTTGCTATAACCAGGGTAACTCCAGCCTACAGACTCTCAAGGAAACAAGGCCACGAATATGTAATATTGTACAGGTAAAGTAGAAATTTCCCATTTGAAATACAAACAGCAGAAACTCTTAGAGTTGCACAGTGTAGCTGCAAATGTAGTTAAAAAGGGATGAGTAATAATAAAATCAAATTATTTGGATTTAACTACTACTGATCAGTGAGGAAAGACAACTTTGGACTATGTATCACCTTATAGCTTTCATTGGAGCCATTGGAAAAAAAACCAAGCACAGGCTCTGAAGAGTTGTTTCCCTACCATGTTGAGAAGAGTAAAAATAATTCTACATGCAAGCACTGGTTTAAGTGCTTATTAGTGTCCAGTTGTTCAGTGTCTGGCCTGTATTTGGTAAACGCCTGTCTACATTGCACATACCTGCAATGTGTACTTCTGCCCTGCTGCTCCATTTTAAAGATGGTTTATATCACTTCACATTTTTGATCTGAACTGTAGACTTATGACAGAGGCTTAAAAAACTTGGAGAGAAACTTCCGATTAAGCTACCATTTTCTCTTCCTTCTTTTTTCCATGACATGTTCTCCTCCTAAGTATCTGGAAGGCTTTTTTGAGATGGGCATTCTAGCCGTTTCTTTTGGGTTTTTTTCCTGAAGAGGAAAAGTAGTTCCATCCTTTCAACTCATAAAATTAAATTAAGATATGTGTGGCATTATGTCCCCAATGGACCTAAGAGCTTTTCTTTTTCCTTTTGCTTTAGGATATATTTTGGTGAAGTGCAACTGAGTGGCTTGGGAGAAGGTATGATTAGACAACACACAAACTAGAGCAGAACTGTTTTTCATACTGACTAGCCTTTTATTACTATTAGTAAATGCCATGAGGAAAGATTTACATATGGTTTTTATCTGGATCTGCCAGTGAAGGCTTGTTCAGAAGGTACCAAGTATAATGGTGATAATTGGACAAAGTCTAGGGTGAATGTCATTTTGACTCTAGTGATCCAGAACTGAAATAAGAACGTGGAAGTATGTTGTTAAGGGGTAGGCCTGGTAAAGAAGATCGTGATCTGCTAAGGAACAAGAAGCACTTCAGAAAAATATTTTAAGATAGGAAGATAACCAAGATAGGAAGCACCATCAGAAGTCTTGCAGGTGAAGCCTACCAGCAAGGCAGCCTAGTGCTGCTGCTTTGTTACGGGTTCTATGTGTGTCTTTGGAATTCAGATTGCAAGGGATAATGGAAACACTATAGAATTAAGATAATGTGACCTCAGAATAGAAAAGTGCGGCATGTAAATAATCAGTGAAACTGATAGTCATTCCTTAACCTTACAGGTTTCCAGACAGTCCGTGTTGGCACAGTGGGTACCCCAGTGGGCACCATCACTTTGTCTTGTGCCTACAGAATCAACCTTGCTTTCATGTCGACCAGGTAAGAAAATGTGATTATGCCAGAAACTGTTTTACAATAATGTGCTATTAAACCCCTCCTATTCTGAGCCCCTAAATCTTTCCCTTCCGCTTATCCTTTCCTGCTGAGATTCTCCTTCATGGAGAATACTTTCTCTCATGCTTAAGTCCTGCAGCAAGGGGAGTATTTGGGTCCAAATTGTTCATACATGCCTGGAGTCACAGGACTGAATTGTAAAGATGCTCTGGTCCCATTAATAGACACAAGGGTTTTCTGTGAAGGCACCATGAATTGGGAAGAGAGTAGAGAGAAGAAGCCAATAACACCATTGCTTGTTGCCTTGCAGGCAGTTTGAGAGGACCCCTCCTATCATGGGGATTATAATTGATCACTTTGTGGACCGTCCCTATCCCAGCTCTTCACCCATGCATCCCTGCAATTACAGGTGAGGAAATACTGAGTTGAAGTTGTGGGCCACGGTGAAGGCATCAATTATGCCCAAATACAGAGCCTTTTCCACTATTTGCTGACTGCATGGGAAGGGACACTGGAGGATTAGTGTCAGTCATATTGATATGGTTGAGCTTGTGATGAAGGTTGACATTTTACTCTACATATCTAGAAGACTGAGTGAGCAAGCCCCAGTATTTTCCCAAAGTCCTTACAGAAGCACTTGGACACAAAGGATATTTAATCTTGGCTGCCTTCAGGAATTTGAAAGTGTAATGGTTAATCCTGCTGTCAGCTACATGTCCAGATGCATGCATCTCCAGTGTTTAATTTCTCTTTGTAGATGAGAGATTTGTCTTCTCTAAAATGTGTGAGGGCATTCAAATTGGGACCAGTGGTGGTGTTTGACAGTGGTTGTTCAACACCAAAGCCATTAGCATTAGCTGGTATAACAAAAACATTAGTTAGAAACATCTCTGGTTTTTTATGTGGGGGTAGAAGGCGAATGCCTGAGGAAAATGAAAGTTTTCATACCTTGTTTTCCTCAGTTCTGCCAAGTAGATGAGAGCCCTTCATAATTCTCCTTTCAGCTCCACCCAAATACTCTCAACTTCCCTGCAGTGTTTGTCCCAGTGTGTTTTACTATTTGTTTGTTTCAAAGAGTATTTCCAGTTAGAAAACTTTTCTTTTCTTGCTGCTTTAGAGCTGGTGAGGACAATGGTGCAGTATACCCCTCAGTAGAAGATTCCCAAGAAGTGTGTACCACATCTTTTTCCACCTCGCCTCCATCTCAGGTAAGAGAAACCAGGCTCTTCTTAATTTAGATAGAGCAATTGCTGTTAGGGTAGTGTGCATATTCCTACATCAGCTATTGCTCAAACAGGCAGCCTCCTGCTGTTAATTAAAATTTAATGTGTGGGTTATTTATGTCATTATACTCTGAGTAAAACCTAGTTAGATACTAATTTCAGCAAAATTCTGGGAGACTAGAAAGACTGAATTACTGAGAAAAATTAAAAGATCCTAGTCCTGTAGCTGGGCTGAGATGTGCTTCAAGAGGATAGCAGGGTACTTACACATTTACATTCTGATACTGCAGGAGGAGGAATTCAGGACATTGATGCCAGACAGCCTAATTGTGGGTAACAGACTGACGTTGAGAAAGAAACATTGAAATACCAGGAACGTGCTGGAGAAAGACTGAAAAAAAGACAAAAGCTGTATTTGTTGGACCATCTAAAAGTAGTTGGGGCAGCAGGAATAAGTATCAGCAAGAAAAAATATTGAACCGGGGACTTAATAATTCCACCTGCCCATGCAAATTCCATTTAAGTTTCAATTTTGAAATAAATAGTGGCTTCCTTTTGAATATCAAAAACAGAAACTCCCAACTTCTTTTACTGTTCTATGTATCTGACTCCACAGTTCTGTATTTTGAAGACTTGGCCAGAATTGCAGTTGTTCTATCACTTTAAATATTCAGGAATGCCCTGCCTTGTTGTCCAGCCAAGCAGATGGCTCTACTGATCTTTAAAGACAATCTAAAGACTCCAAATCTCTTTTGCTGTCGATGTGAAACATAAAATGAAGTATAATTGGAGTGCTGTTCCACACTGAAAGAATTTGCCATGGGTCTTTCTGCTGCTTCAGAGGAATTAGTGTGCATGGTTTAGCAGAATGTGTTCTGCTGTGTGAATGAGCTAGAAATGAGCCTTTCTTGGGAAGTGTTTTTTTTGCCAAGTGGATTTTGGGTGACAGGGCATCAGGCAATGTTGAACTAATTAGCCAGCACTCACGGTAAGTCTAATGGAATAAAGCTTCTCTTATTCTGCAATACACAGTTCAGGAAATGAGTTTGTGGCTGAGTTGTGTCCTGCATTTTCATAAAATGGGTTAAATACAAAAGGTTTCATAAGGAAATTTCCACTGGCTTGCTTGTGCCAGTGTTACTTAACAGTAATAGTGCATGTAACTACATTAAAGTTGACATTTTGCCAGGGGTCATGA
Source organism: Cephalopterus ornatus (assembly GCA_013396775.1). NCBI lineage: Eukaryota > Metazoa > Chordata > Aves > Passeriformes > Cotingidae > Cephalopterus > Cephalopterus ornatus. The sequence continues at coordinate 245,362 of VZRE01012763.1, read as the reverse complement.
GCTCTGCTGTCACTGAGGGGGAAAAGCTTTATGAAATCACATGAACCTTGAGGATTCACATTAAGTATCAGCCTACATTCCTGCTTTTCCTGTGGTTAATAGTTGCCATATGCTGTACTCTTATTTATAAAGCAACTGCCAGTCTTTATTATCACAGTTAGAATTTTAAGGCTGTCTTGGCAGAGTGGACTTCAGAGTAAATTAGAAGGGAAAAAATAAGTTAATTTCTTTCTCCATGTTTCTATACACAACTTAATATGTAGGAAAATACTGGGAACTGTGTTGTTTTCTAGGCAAATTTTTCAAATCTCTACCTGCCTTCTCAGTAACAGTGAGGCCTAACCTGCATGATGCAAGGGAATAGTTGCTTCCTTCTCCCTGTGAGCTTGTGTAGCACATCTGTGTGTGTGTCTGTGTGTGTGTGTGTGTGTGTGTGTGTGTGTGTGTGTGTGTGTGTTTTTGTGTGTGTGTTGTGAAGTAGCCCAAATTTCAGGAGAGAGTCTGGCCATGAATAATTCCCAGAAATGAAGCTCAAGCTTTCTTAAAAATGAAAACTGTCGGTAGGAAAATGACTGGGGGGAGGTATGGGACTGAGCTGGGTTTGAATTGCCCCTTTTGCATTAGTACCCTCTGTGAGACTGTTTACTTCTGCAGCTTTGCTCCTGTTGATGGAGTTCTCTCTTCACATCTGTGTGTTTGAATTACACTGAAGTCTGGGTATCCTTTATTCTAAGGGTGCAGCACAGACCTGCCAAGATATGATCTCTTGGAAAGCTGGAGGATAAGGAGTATAGATAAATGGAGAGTATTGAAATACATGTAATTTGTAACTTCAGAAAAAATTTTGACTTTTTCTGGCATCTGCTCAGCCTTCTCCTTGCTAATTGGCTCGTACCAGTTATAATTAGCTGTGGAACAGAGTCTCTGGCAGTTAGTTCATGTCAGAGTTCACTAAAATATTACCTGTGTTCAGTGGTTCACTCAGATTCTTTACAAAGTGAATGTGCTTCTGGCAGTACTGAGACTTCTCTATGTGTAGGTGTGGCTGCTGCAGCCAAAACCTCTTCACTAGCATTCAGTTCATCCAACTCTTCATAGTTCTTCTCTGAAGTCCTTCTCTCTCTCTCTCTTTCTCTCTCCCCCCTCTCACTTTCTCTCTTTTCCTTGTTTCCTCTGTTTGTCTGTATTCGTGCAGTGTGTTTTTACTGTCACAAAGGCACACTTTCAGACCCCTCCTCCTGTGGTGACGGACACCTTGAAGGTCCCAGTGATGGGACTGGCTTTTTCACATCAAGTGAGTTGTCAGTACAATATGCTATATATGGCCAGGATAGGGGTCTGGCATGACAAAACAAATACAGGAAAGTACAAATTTGACAATGTGGAATGTTTGCTGTGCATGGGAAAGACTAGTGAACCCACAATGGGCCAGGCACATTATTGAGACTGGCTTCTTAAATGCCTTTGCACATGAAGGTCTCCCAAAGACAGGATAAGCACCCCTAAAAATACAACAGCTGACCAGGATTGTTAGTGAAAGACATAAGTAGCAAGACACAGTTCTGAGTGTTTTCTGTTAACAGCCAGTGTCCCTTAAACCTCATAGTCACTAGTGCTCCATTCAGCTTAACCAGCCTCATGTGAGTAAAAGTGCTGTTCTTCCTTCTGGCCCCTGTAAATTACATCAGCCTTGGTGCTGCTGGAGCTCACTGAGCTCCGAAAAAAGTGCTCCTCTTGAGCTCAAGCAGGCCAGAACAGGAAAGTTTATTTAACCTGACTGTGTAGATTTCTACCTGGGGTGTGTAAGGAACTTCTCCTAGGTTTCACTGGTTCCAACACTCCATTCCTAAAGCAATCTTGCAAGGCTTAGCTTCCCGGTTCCCTTTACATTGCACATTTATGGGACTCTGTATTCTTTTGCTGAAGCTATTCAAACAGTTCTGGAAGATCAGCTGTTTTAATGTGCAATGGGAGTAGGTTCAAACAGTTGATAGTGTAGTTGCTTTGGGATGAAAAAGTATTAAATATTAGCTCTTTAGTAAGTTGATGATGGCAATCAATGCTTTTTCCAGTATTTGAAACAGGCCTGTAGGCAGAGCTTCCCTGGGACTTGATGTCAGTCATACCTTGCTCAGCCTCCTCCTGTGTGGGAAGGAAGCCAGTCTTGTTTTTCCTGTCAAGGCCCAGACTTAGTCCCCTGGACTACTATCAAATAGTCCTCTTACAAACAAGAACTTTTGAGAGCAATAACCTTCATTATTGATTCCACTGAAACAATGGAATCCTTCTGCCAGCCTGAAATACTGTGCCTCTGACTTTTCCTATTCCTTCTTCAGTGATTGGTGATTATTCAGATTGTGGGGCATTCCCCTTCCCCTTCCTCTCTCCTCTCCTTTTGCCCTTCTTGTTTTTTCTCGTCTTTCTTAGCTTTCCAGCTCTCGTCTTTCCTATCAGCCTGCTGCCCTGGGAGTTGGATCAGCTGACATGGGGTATCCTGTACTCTTTGCTGGTGGCTTGAATGCTGCACACCCTCACCAGGTACTTGAAGAGAGTAGAACCAGCGTGGCTGGTATTGCAGCCATTTGTGTCACTTGTACATCTGAGAGAGGGATTGAAACTAGTGCATGCATCGGTATCCTGTCTGTCAGGAATGAAAAGAATGTAAGGTAAATATAGGGAAAGCACAGCTTCCACAAGAGCTGGGAATTGGCTCCTCAGCATCCCTGAGTTTACTGGGATAGGGGTCATGTGGAAAAACTACACTGAGAGAGCAGGCTCCAGACCTGTTTGCCTGCGCCAGCAAGTCACTGATTCCAGACTTTGACTGTCTTACAGAGCTGCTGTCCCTATAGCTATGCAAGCACAGTTCTGTAGTCTAGACAGGATACAATGACAGTCCTTATTGGCATATTTACATTCATTCATCAGACAAATAAGCAATTAAAAGAAGTCTTTTTCTGCATGTGACATTGCTGCCACACCAGAGTTTTGCTGATAACGGTGATAATAGAATAGAAGAGTTTCAGTCGGAACGGTCTCACAATGAGCATCCAGTCCAACTGCCTGACCAGTTCAGGTCTGACCAAGTTAAAGCCTGGTATTAAGGGCGTTCTCCGAATGCCTCTTAAACACTGACAGACTGGGGCATCAACCACCTCTTTAGGAAGCCTGTTCCATGGTTTGACCACCGTCTCAGCAAAGAAAGGCTTCCTAAAGTCCAGTCTAAACCTCTCCTGGTGCAGCTTCAAACCATTCCCATGTGTTCTGGATCCCAGGGAGAAGAGATCAGCACTTCCCTCTCTACTTCCCCTTCCCAGGAAGCTGTAGGGAGCCATGGGCTCGTAGCAAGAGGATATAATTTTTTTCCCCCGCTTCTCTCCTTGAAGCAGAGGACCCACAGCCAGAGAGCTCTGCCATGTAAAACAGCCTTGAAGTGGAGAGGAATAAAGGCAAGGGAATAAAAAAAGTTTGTATTGTTGTGATCACCTTCTGCTTGACACCTCTCTCAGCCTTATGGGGTCTAGAGCCCAGTCATATGCCAAAAACCCCACAACTTGGGCCCAATGTAATGGAATCTACTTTGTATTGAACGGTAGTGTTTGTTTGAATTTGAGGTATCTAACTCAACTGTTCCTCTCCATCTCAGTTGATTGGTCCAGGCAAAGAAGGGGGAGTTCCCCCAGTTCCCAGCCAGCCAGCACATGGCACTCAAGCTGACCAAGAGAGGATGTGCACCCCGCTGGATGGAGTCCACTACTCAGCAGCTACTCCTTCTAGTAGGTAGGTTGGTTTTAGATGATCCACCTCTTGTGCTAGCCCATTTATAATCCTATTAAGATAAAACTTTTTGGTTTCCTCTTTTTATCTATTGTTTGTAGCATAACTACTGTCTTTTCATCCCTCAAAACAAAGTACAGCTTTCTTTGACTGGGACTTTTTCAGCTTTTCTCTAAACAATTATCTTGCCCATCTGTTTAAATCTGTTATGCAATGTAACATCCTTCTGTTATGTTCACAAATGAGTCTTAAATGCTATCTAAGTAATCCTCTTTCCGTGAGACTAAACCATTTTTTTTGTTTTTAAAGTTCTGAATACCTGTGGTAGGACCCCAAACAGGTCATAGAATAATAGCCATGCAGTGAATTAGTCATACTGGGAGTGGCTGTTGCAATGTAGTAGACTACTGCATTTGTAAACTGAGTGACAGATACAATTCTGGTCCTTGCCCTCACCTCCTGAGAGATGTGACTGCTGTCTTACTGAAACAATAAGTGATGAATGGGAATTGCTGTGAACATGCACATTCTGAAGTGTGAAGTCCACCTCCAAAAAGAAAAGCCTATTTCAGTTGGCAGCAACTTTTCATTGAATTGAATAGTTTTTGTCCAGCTTTAACCAAAAACCTTGATTCTACAAGTGTCCACTCTTCTTTGGTGCTCATGACTGAGGAGGAAGGTGTGGTACAACAGCAGAGATTTCTGTTGTTCTTCTTCTGGTATTGGGAGTAAACCAAGAAAAATGAAGGAGTCTCATAAAACATATGATTTGTTTATAGATTTGTCTGTATTGTTTGTGCCATGAGTGACTAGTTACCTATTTTCCTCCCCCAGTGAGGACACAGAAACAGTATCAAACAGCAGTGAAGGAAAGTGTGGCTCCCCACATGACCTTTTGGAGACCATTTTTGTCCGGAAGGTGGGAGCTTTTGTCAACAAACCCATTAACCAGGTAACAAGCAGTAGATCTTCTCAGAGGGCACCATAATACCCTTCTTCTCCCATCTGTTCCTACACAGAGGAGCAAAAAGCACCCCAGTGCCAAGGCAACCCCAGAGACTGAGAGTGCATATTCCTGCCTGCTGCATTTCCCTACCAGGTTTTACCATAGGCTTGTTTTTCATAAAATCCTTTTGGGATGTGACAGCCATTGAATTCGCCCCACTTTGCCAACACCCTCTTTGAGAATAGAAGACTTGGTGCTGCACTTGGGTCTTCCAATGATCCACTACTACCACATGTTCATAAACTGGGAAAACTGGTATCAAGCCTCCTTTTCCTTGAAGGGACAAGCAGTAGACCAGTTCATCATTAGTGAGCAAGCATTTAGCTCTGTGCAGTTCCTAGGGCTGTTGTTCTAGGCCTTTTGGATGAAGAATTCCTTGAATTTTTAGCAGTTTGTTAATCTTTGTCTATATTATACAAGAAGCGTATAAGCAATCCCACCTCAGGGTATGTATCTGCATTAGGTCAGCTGAATATCATCTCTCTATTTTATGCCTTTTAAATGAGGTTGTCAGCCTCCTGCCTAACTGCTGGCATGATCTTGGGCCATTTTTAGCTGGCCTGACAAAGACGTTCGGTATCCTGTTCTGTGCTGGGTAAGCAGAGCGTCTTAGTGAAATTCTGTTTGCTGAATCTCCTCAGGTGACCATGGCCAACTTAGACATTCCTTTTGCCATGTTTGCTCCCAAGAATGTTGAGCTGGAAGATAACGACCCCATGGTAAGCCTCTTCCAGAGGTATATGTGCCTTCTCAGCAACCCTTATGCAAACATCCATGCTATTCTCTTCCTTGAATACACTTTGTTTTTTGAGAAAATAACTAGTTACTCAGATTTGTTTGATTTCACAAAGTCTCCTGTGTTGAAGTCTTGGGCTCTCTAAACATGCAAATAACAGCATGTGTTTGCTGCCCCTGCTGTAAGTGTGTTTATTGTGCAACCTCCTAACTGCCCCCACGCTGTCAAAATACACAGATGGACATGATCATAAGATCAGTACTCACTATCTTTGATTTCTTGGGCAGGTCAATCCTCCTGACTCCCCAGAAACTGAGTCTCCTCTACAAGGCAGCTTACACTCGGAGGGCTCCAGTGGCAGCAGCACAGGGAACACCCATGATGACTTTGTTATGATCGACTTTGTAAGTGCCCCCATCAGTGCTCTTACATAACACCTGCATCTTGGGTGGGCTTCAGGTGCTGTACAATGGCCAATGATGTAAGAGTAGTTTTCAACGGGAGTGGAAAAGACCCATGATCCATAGTTCCAAACTAGAGCTCGACAATCTCAGAACTGCAAAGACACTGAAACTTGGAATCAGCAGTTACAAATTAAATACCTAGACTTGTCATCCTCTCTCTAATGCCTTAAAGAGCCAGATTCCAAAGAAATGCTCTTTTCCAACTGCTCAACAATCACAGATCTTGGCTGTTCTTCACTTACTTAATATGCATTATTGCAGCAACAGTCGTAATGCCAACACATTTACTAATAGCAGGTAATGACTTTACCTGAGATTATAGCAAAAGGGAAGCCAATGTCTCTGGGAATTAACAGCAGTATCTTTGATTCTAGAAACCAGCATTTTCAAAAGATGACATTCTTCCAATGGACCTGGGGACGTTTTACCGTGAGTTTCAGAACCCCCCTCAACTCAGCAGCCTCTCCATTGACATTGGAGCACAGTCCATGGCAGAGGATTTGGTATGGAGCCCTGATATTTCTTTTTGTGGCAATTATATGTACTTTATAATGCTCTCCCCAAGTTTGAAAAAAGTATCTTCATAGAATCATAGAATAGTTTGGGTTGGAAGGGACATTTAAAGGTCATCTAGTCCAATGTCCCTGCAATAAGCAGGGACATCTTCAACCAGACCAGGTTGCTCAGAGCTCCATCCAATCTGACCTTGAATGTTTTCAGGGATGGGGCATCTACCATGTCTCTGGGCAACCTGTTACAGAGTTTCATCACCTTCATAAAAAAATGTCTTGTATCTAGTCTGAATCTACTGTCTTTTAATCTAAAACTATTGCCCCTTGACGTATTGCAACAGCCCCTACTAAAAGTCTGTCCCCATTTTTCTTAAAGGCCCCCTTTTAGTACTGAAAAAGCCACAATAAGGTCTGCCCAATAAGGTTTCCCCAGAGCCTTCTTATATCCAGGCTGAACAACCCCAAGTCTCTCAGCCTGTCTTCACAGGATATGCTCCGGCCCTTGAATAATTTTTGTGTCTCTCCTTTGGACCCCCTCCAAAAGTCCCCATGTCTTTCCTGTACTTCTCAGAAGAGGGACCCTGTCCAAAGGAGGTCCCTCATTAGTATGTTCCAGACACATGCAGATTTGTGGCACACCTGAGCCTCTGAAACTGGTGTGTTTGTCTTGAAGCTGAAAGCTGCTGCTGCTTGCTTGCTTTGGCTGTCATTGAAACCCCCCAAACCAGTCCTCCCTCTGAGGTGTCAAACTTGTGGCAAATCAGGCCTGATCTTGCAGCCTGAGCAGAGGTAAAGTCCTGGTGTGGCTGGTGAAAGTCATGTCTGGGTGAGTGCTCTACTGGGCTCTCTGGCTTTGTAACATACTGTGGAGAAAAATGAATACCAAAGGCTGAGCTGCAAGTGACTTGATGAAGCAGTGACGTGAGCAGGTTATTGTGCTGCAGCTGGTGGTGGGGATTGCACAAGGAAAGGCCCCAGTGCACCTCCTGTTCCTGCAGAACAAACAGACTCTGGGCAAAGTGCCCTTGTCAGGGTCACTTGCTGGATGCTGCCAGAGGATTCCTGATTTTGTGCATGTGGAAGGGGAGCCCAAAGCAGTGGAGAGGGGTTGCGGGACTCAGAAGCAGTTTTTATCTTAGAGTGTGTGTTTAAAGCTTCCTTCTGTCTGTTGTGAATGAGCCCTGACCTGCACCTTTCTTTACCATTCCAGGACTCATTACCAGAGAAGCTGGCAGTCCACGAGAAAAACGTCAAAGAATTTGATGCCTTTGTAGAAACCTTGCAGTGAAGCTGTTGCACAGTTTTGCTGCAGCAGTTCTTCCTCCTCAAGGCATCCTGGAGATGACATCAACAAATATCTCTATCGCCGCTGCTCTGCCTTTTGTCTCACATTGACTAGTTCTTTCCATCAAGTGAGCTTTCTTTGATTGCTCTCTTCAATGGCAGATACAGCTCATCTGCTGATTTTTCTCAACTTTTCCACCCTATAGTTCTGGACTGCTTTTCCTGCTTACAGTCAGTTTTGAATTTAACACTTCAGTAGGGACAAGGAAGTCAAACTCCAGTGTATGACAATTATTTTTTCCTCAGTCTGTGTTCTGTGTGGAGGGGCTTTGTGAAAAGTTGCCGTATGCTTCTTCCAAGGGTCCTCTGGTGTAAGTTCCCTAGGTAGAGCTTCTTGCTAACAGACTTCTTCGTACAGTCACCGATCCTGTTAGAGCACAGAAAGCTTTGGCTCATTTCCAGGGTCTGTGAGTTCAGCAGATTCAACAGTTTTCAGTCCAGGACACCCATTCCGCAGAACGGGGCGTTTCATCCTGACTTCAGTGTGCATGCCTGGAGCCTAGGAAGAGACATCAGCTTTGGGACCTCTGTAACTCAAGTTACCTTTGTTTTCCTGCTTCCAAGGAACTGGGTCTCTACACAGTGGTTTGGTGCCAGGCCCTCTGTTAGGTGGCTGATCAGCCGGAGTGAAACTGCAGAAGCGCTTTCCACATTTCCTTCCTGAGTGCACTGACATTGGGCCATGCTGAGTTCAACAGTGTTGACTGTTGGCAAACCTGCATGTAGCAGCTGTGATGATGCCGAATTCATAGTCTCTGCTTCTGAAACGTAACTGTAAATACTAGGAATCCTATTTCTTTAGGGTTATGTAACTAGGAGTCTTAGTCCAAGATTCTTTCCTCTAATCCTTGCAAAACTTCCTGCTTTATGGTTAATAGAAGAACTTAAAAATCAAAAAATATTTATTGCTTTTAAAGAAACTTATATTTAAAAGATGTTCTGTTTTCATGTAGTAGTGCGGGTCATTCTGCCCTGGATCACTGCCGAGAGCAAGTGTGCCATGGAACCCTGGCCAGTGAGACTGGTCTCTCTTTGCAGGAAAATATCCAAGATATTTATTTTCTAAGACAGATTTGATTAATATTATACTCTGTTTTGGGGACTGTGTGTCCATTACATTAAGACAGGGCCCGCTGATAGAATGAAATGCACACATCAGTGGAGTGGAGTGGCAGGGACTTGGCAAAAAGCTGTTTTCTGATAGGCACGGATGAATTTGCAGTGTTCTTCAGCCATTCAGAAGGCAGCTTCTTCAAAGAAGCACATTTTTGGGGAAGCTTATGGTACTTTTTAATCAGCTGGCTTTTGAGTAGCTGAAATTTTATTTTTGTAACGATCTGGCCATTGACAGTGTGGCTGGTTGGCAGTGCTCTTGACTGATTTGGCTGCTGTGTGTCTTTTGCCCGATGTAAGGATGGGAGGAGAAACAGTAACACTAAACAGAAGCTTGGATAAGGTGAATTTTCTTCTGGTTCTCTCTCCTCCTCCCATGTGTAACTAGAGTGAGCAACTGCAAGACCCCTTACTGTCCTAAAACACTTTTTCTTTCTCCAGAAATGAGGTTGTGTTGCCTCCGTACCGAGGAACCATCTTAATTTCCTCAGTGTCTAAATAACCAGCCTTCTAGTTAATGCTGTGTGGCAGCTTCTTCAGCTTTGCTGCATTCATAGTTCAGAGATATTGCCTGCAGCTGACAGGCCTGGAGTTGACCCCAGCTCGACTCCAGAACACTATTTCTGTGTCACTGCTAGAGCAAGGAGCCAAGTTCAGAAAAGAGCTTACTGTAAGGTCAGAGCCATGCAATGCTTTGAATTTTCCCAACTTTTTTATTGAGTGATGTGTTTGGTGGGAGGCCATGTGAGCTCGAAAACTCTAGGTAAGAGCTTTATTGAAGGAAAGTTACCCACCAGAACCTTTTTAGCTTACTCAACCAGTTCAACTTTTCAGCAACCTCACATGGAAATTGCCTTGTCCTTGCAAAGTAAAATGCACAAACATTTAAGAAAACTTCAAAGATGAACAGTTCACAAGAGGGCTTAAGTTACATGGGCTTTAACAAATATTTGATCCCCACAGCCAGAGCCACCTTGTTTCACAGGTGTAAAGGATTGCAGAAGGATTGCATTAACACAAGGAATTAATGGATCAGCTGGCTTTCACCTTTGCTCAGGAAGCTGGTCTGCCAACTTGTAGTAAGTAGCTCAGACAGGTGGTTGTCACTTTTCTCTAGTGATACTATGGGCTGCAGAGCAGCAGAGAGGAGGCAAAGTGCTGGTTCACACTGTATGAATGGCGAAGAATAGTCAAGGTTGAACGTCATCTAGCCAGCATTCCTGCTGTGCTCTTCTCCCACTGACAAGCTGTGGAGCTGGCAGAGAGCATGCCATTTTTGCTAATGCCATCTAGAACGTCAGTGCTATTACTTGTGCTTATTTGTTGGCATAGTTCCTAATATGGCTACAGCTCCCACATCTCATAAGGCAGAATGTCGGTGTGGCACATTTTTTTTCTATTTCAAAAGGCTGGAAAATTGCCTAAATAAGCTGCTAGTGTTGAGCTGGATGGCCATAGCAATAAGAGATTCTCCAGGGCTGAGTTAGGTGCCTCTTCTCTGGACATTCCTCAGTTTCAACACATAGTTGCTACATCTAGGCTCTGAGTTTCCTGACCACTGCACAAATGCTCTGCTTCAGGAAAGATCTAGCTACTGCTGTGGCCTGCCACAGGTTGTGTTATGAAGGCTGTTTATTTTAGCAGCTGACTGCTTGATTCAATATTAAGGACAGTATGTATGTAGCTGCTGAGTTACAGATACTTTGGGTGGAGGGAAAGGCTCCTCAAATTGTATTGTTTTGGAAAGTCTCCAGTGTACTTCAAGTATTCATAGAATTTCCAATAAAACTTTTACGTAAGCAACACTCTCCTTTTATCCACGTGTACTAACAGGTCTGAGACAGTCCCAACCTCATGCTCCTTCTCCTCCAGGAAACAGAACAGTGAGAGAGCTGCCTATCAGTGAGTGCAGGATGGAGCACGTTCCTGCCTCCATCAGACAGGGTAAAATGGACTGGGTACATTACAGTTGGAACGGTCAGTGAGATCATAGTGAGACCAACCTACTGGAAGGATAGTGAGGGACAGACAGAACAGGTGCTGGGCTGGTTCCAAATAAGGGTAGGGGAACAGTCACACAGTGTTTGACCCTGGTGACCTCCCTGAATTGGGAAACCAAATTATCTAGATGTCCCACCCCTGCTGAATATTAACTTGTCCCTGAAGGAAAGGGGTGGGAAAAGGGGGGAAGAAAACCCCATCAGCAGAATCTGCATTGTACTTTGTTACTACTACATGCTTAAAGTGTGGGAATATTTTGAGCTGACAGGAGAGTTAGACTAATAAGATGTGGAAAGAATAACCATACTTATCAGCTGTATTCTAGTATACTGCCTAAAGTCAACAGGATGCCACGTAGGGTGCCAATACCTTCCCTTTAAAGGAAAGACAAGATGGTAAAAATCTGTAAATATAACTGCTGATTTAAGCTGCAGTGTAAAGGGTGTCTGGTTATTATAAAAAAGAGTGGATAAAATGGCTGGAAGGGGTAAAAAAAAAGACTGTGTATACTGGAAGCTTCTATGACAGGAAATATTCCAGCTTGGGGTACAAGGGTAACTATGAAAAGCAATCTTTTCTTACATCTTCAGGAGATAACACAGTAAACTAGAATATCCCACCGCAACCTTACTGATCAGTCTACAGTACATGCTTGTATATCTGTGTGTTTTTATGAGTGTCATTTCATGCACTTACAAAAGACACTGTAAAGTGAGGGGAGACAAATGGCTCGCAAACTCACAGAAACCATCCTCTGGGATCGGAGTGTTAGTACAGGGCCTTCAATATCCATCCTTTTCACCAAGTCACCAGTAAGACATGGGACTGGAAAAACCATCAGCAAACACGTGAAAAATCAAACAGTCACAGAAGTAGGACTAATCACCAAAGTCAGGAACAATTAAATGCCCTCCCTTATGAGCCTATTGTATGTATTTATAAAAATAAAAATGTTCTCAGAATAATATCTGTAAGGCCACAGGGCAGCTACTCATGAAAACATGCCCAGTTGCAGTGGTGTTTACGCTGTGTTCAGTACTGCCCACGTGGTTGCACTTAGCATAGGTCCTGCTAATGCCAGATCCCTGTCAGGGACAGATGTACCTGCTCTGCAGCTCCTCCGAGGCCAGAGCAGATGTTGCTGCAGCATAGTGACAGGCAGGTCACCGTGACCAAGCCCAGAAACTGGACCAACTGCTGCACTCACAGGAGGTTTGTGATCTCACTGTGTAGTTGGCACATGACCCACCACAGCCCCATTTATAGGTGCCAGTGACAACATGCAGAACAAGAACTGGCAACACTGGGAAGCCCTTAATTGAATAGTTTATCAGCAATAAAAACTGAAAAGCAGCACATTTTTAGAAATGCAAGAGTTGACATCGGCATTAACACATCATCCTGACATGGTCAGTAGGCAGGGCTCAGGCTACTGCCTGATGGTGATGCTTTTAGCTCCAGCACTCTCCATTCCACTCCTAATTCTTGGCTTCTAAAAAAAAAAGCTTACTGATGTAACCAGCAAATTAGAGAGTCTTTAGGAAAAGATACTTAAGTGTATGTGATCAAGGGGTGGAGTGCAGTGGTCCTAACCAGACTATTGTACATTGACGAGTTAATAATCCATGTATACTGAGATGAGAAGGTGCAGACCTGTGCTGCACATATTACCTGGTCACAGAATAACTTAGCCAGCTAATCCTAACTGGAAAGCCTTCAGGTGGCTCCCACGTGGCACCTGGTGATACCACAACCTGTGCAACTGCTCGGTCTGCCTCTTGGAAAGGGCAATCCTAAGCAGACTGTTCATCATGACAAGGAGACGGTAACATGGAAGTGCAGCCCTGTTCAGGAAAGAGCCAACTTTGTAATAATAATTCATTTTGCTTGAACTCTGCTTCCAGCCTGAGGCTCCTGCAAAGCTGTAATTCTTCCCAGAGTTACTCACATAGGAGGCATTTCATATTCCCTTTCTTCCCTCTCAGCATGGTTGTGGCTGGCAGCATAGCCGGCCTTACTTCTGTTTCTTGTAGATGTGCCACAGCTGCTGCCACTTGATAGACACACCTGGATCTGGGATTACATTTTGATTTTTATTGAAATACAAAAAGTGCAAACTGTGAAATAAAAGATTGGTGCAGATTAGAAGAAGATAAACAGTGTGAACCGTGAAAACCCCAGGCCTGCACCTGATGAACGTCAACAAAAAAGAAGGCAGGGAACATCAGCAACAAAAGCAAAGCCAAAAATTTTGCACAGGAGCCTCCCTGCATAAAGAGAAAACAGGGATCAAACTGGCCCTCAGCTCTCTCTCAAGTTAGCAAACATTGCCTGCCACAAGGCATCCAGACAGCCCCCGACCCCCTGCACCACCAAAAAGCTCTGGTGTCAATACATATCTTGGGCCAAAAAGTCATCAGAGGTCATTAAAACAGCAGGAGGTTTAGCAGAGGGGAACATTCTAGGTGCTAAAAGCAGAAGGTTGATGCAGAACAATTATCCCCACAGGGAGAAATGGCTAACAGCTAACCTGAAAGAGCCACAGAAGAGACCCTTGGGCAGCTTACAGCAAGGAAAAAACCAACACAGACCAGCACCTCATCAGATACTGCCTCCCACCTATACAAGGCAGAGAAGCCCAGCCCAGCCAGCACCCTGCCTGTGTGAGGAGGCTGACCAGGTGGGGAGGGAATTTAACCCCCTGGCCTTGGCAGGTGCAAGCTCTGGTGAGCACCCACCCAGCACAGGCTGTAGGTAGGCCCAGGCCAGTTCCTTGCTCAAGTCACAGGAGGGATATTTCAATGCAAGGCATTCAGGAGAACAGACTGCAGAAGCAAAAGCAACTCTGGTTACCGTGCCTGCTCCAGAGCCCTTAGCAACTCCAGCACAAGGAGCAGCAGAGGAAAGGGGATATTTACACTGTGTCCCTTCCAGGATTTGCAAGCACTTTCCCACCATGAGCAGTAGCAGTTCCCTGAACACTCTTCAAATCTGCTCCCTGCAGGCACTGAACTGGAGCAGGCTTTTATCCCTGCCTGCAGGGGATGCACCAGTCTCTATTTTGCTAAAAAAGGAAATGTTATTTCAAGAATTCACTAAAAAAAAAAAATCCAAAAAACCCCCAAAATAAACCACCAAACTCCAGCCAGAACTCAGACACTTGCAGCAATCCCTGCTCTCCCTCTGGGCAGGAGCTACTCCAGGACTGCTACCTGGGCTACTACGCAGGGAACAGTCCTTGCTACTCTGCAGGGCTGGAATGTGCCACCTTCCCCAGGGAGTTCATAGGGCCAAGGCCTTATGCCCCAGCACACAGGCACTTTGATTCCAAGTTGCTGAGCTTGGGCTTGTTGGTTGCAGGGAAGTTAGCTGGGTTTGCCTTTCCCATAGGGAGATGGAGGTGAGGCCAGCATCAGCTGCTGATACAGTCAGAGCACCAAATCTCCCTCTCCCCATATCAAAGCCTACACAGAGCAAGGTGCCTGCAGGGAAAGAGGGGCTGCACTGGGCTCCCTCAGCCTCCACAGCCTTGCCCCTTAAACACTGGGGCAAGTACACCTCTCTCCACACTGTCCACCCCAAGAGATTACTCCTCCACAGCGTGTCAGCCCTGCTAATTTACTGTAGGAGAGACCACAGGTGGATTAGGAGCAGATTATCTCTACCTCCAAAACATTTATTTGGTTACTGCTGTGAATTGTTCAGGATGAAACAATTCATACCCTGGCCAGATTCATATCCTGGCTCCTACTCCTGGAAGAGAGAGACTTGAAGTCGGCAGCCTTGTAGCATCCACACGGCAAAATCTCCCAGTATCTAAAACAGATCAGATCCAGTCCTATCCTAGAACATGTCTTGCTCTAGTCTTAGTAATGCTCAGTTTCTTGCTCACTGTTCCCACCCACATGTTGGTGTGCCTCCTCCAAGACAGCTGGCTGGACCTGTGCTGCCTTGCAGAGCTGCCTATGTTTGCACCCATTCCCATTCCAGAGCTTAGGAAAAAGAGCAATCTTCTTAATTCCTGTAACAAATGTCACTTATTTTGATTACAACAGGGGCACCAACCTTTGGTCAGTGTTTATAAGCAGGCTAAAATATTATGAAAAAGCAAATTCTATTTAGCATTCAGTAGCTTTTTAAAAACCAGTTCTGCTTGGTCCAAAAGATTTGTCCCTGAGGCCAGATGCAGCAGGGAGGGCTGGCCCAGGCATGCAGGACACAAGACAAAAAGATACACCACACCAGTGAAGTAAGGCTAGAAACTTCCTCCTAAAACCCTGAGAGACCCAGGCTAAGGGGATCTCATTTAGCTCAGATAACAGCAATGCTGCAAAAACCCAAAACCAACAGCAATGCCTTAACAGTATTGCAGCTGCTCTGGGATGGTACCAGGACTATCCCACTCTGAGCCTGCCTTGTTGGCAACCCGCTCTCTCCAGCTGTGCCAAGGGCATACAGGATGCATCTGACCAGGCTTTCATGGTAGAATGGAGGTATGAACTAAGGAGACGGGGCAAAGGCCCTTGGCATGAAATAGCTGTTCCCTCACAGCTTTGGCACGTGAGTGCTCAGCACCTGGACAGAAATTTGTAATCCAAGCCTGGTGCATTCCAAGGTGAGAGTTGGCCCCAGTCCCCAGACCTTCCCTCAAGGCCATGCTCTCTGTTACACTGTGCTGGGGAAAGTTCTGCTCAAAAAGACATCTCAATGTGGTCTGTGCCAGTCAGCACAGACATACAAGCCAGAGGGAGAAGAGGCCTTGTGCTGCTGCCAGGAAAGGCCACCAGAGCACTTGCTCCCTGCCACTCAGACTCATCAACTGTCAAAGGGCCCTAGCCAGCACCTCCACACAGCCAGGCTGGAATTGCTGCTGGAGGGACAAACATGCCCAAGCTGGGTAACTACAGGAGGCATAATTATTCACTACACCCCAGCAAACACTGAACAGTATCTGGAGACGGTGACCCCAGAGAGGTTGGGCTTTGGGCTAAATTCACCTTCACTGTTTTGGAGTCTGACAGGTAATAAAGCCCATTGCTGTGAACCTGTCCTTCACTTGCCTGCCAAAAGCTGGGGGTATAGAGTGACGTTTGCAAGTGCAGGACATGCTGCTACCTGAAGCACAAGGACTGCTGGCTCCCTTCCCTGCTTTAGGTGCTTCTGGTGAAAGGCAGGATGCACATTCAGTGCTGAGAGATGGCACTCGCAGTAAGAATGTCTCTGTCACAAACCCAGCAAGCCTGCCCTAGCCCAGGCAGCCCCGCTGAGGCAGGGGATGTGAGCTGGGGCTATGGGGAGCTTGAACAAAAAAGACCTTTGCTGAGGAAGGGACCAGGAGGGCAGAAAAACTGCATGTAAAGGGAAGGAAGAAAGGAAGGCAGGTCATCTGATAGGGCAGCAGACTGGTGATGAGCCCTGGAGGAGCTGCACAGGTGGGTCAGCACTCCACTCTCAGCAGCTGGGAGACCAGCTCCCCTGCCCATCGGAGCTGCAGGTCTCCTGCACACTTACTTGCACACTTTCACCACCATCTCCACAGCCCTCACTCTGCTCATCACCCAGAGAATCAATGGTCCCTTTGTACTGGAGACAGCTTGGTCACAGCTCCAAGACAAAGAAAGGGGATGGTGGGCACAGTGTGCTGGTGTGGGCTGGCCTGGATTCAGGCCTCCGCATCCTCAAACAGCTCCTTCTGGTGGTCCAGCAGGAATTTGGTAAAGGTATTGATGGGGTTGATGGCTTTTAGAGTGATGGCTACGTCTTTGGCCCACAGCAGATTTGGGCCAAACACAACTGCCAGGTTGGCATTTGTCATCTTGTTTCTGTCACTGTGAGCAGAGACCTATGTGGGAAGGAAAGAGATCATTGTAAATCCTACAGAACAGCACAGCAGCTGCCCTCTACTCCCCGCAAAGCCAGAGCTGACGGACTCCCAGGGCAAATGAGAGGAGAAAAGCTGACCAGCTATATCATAACAACAGGACCGAGAGCACTGTCAGCCAGTATCTCTGCAAGTCGAGATTGTGATCTTCGCTCTTGCTAGAATAGCCTTGCAGTGCCTTCCTTGGCAGCAGAAAGTTCTGTAAGGCAGATCTGAGACCCCTTTTCTACTCAGGTATTTTTTGCAGTTCTACCTCCACCCTGGGGAGCTTTCAGCCTCCCTGGTACAGACCACACTGCACCTCTTAGGCTGGCTTAAGGCCCGTCTGCACCTCTCAGCGTTATGAGAAACTTAGGCTAGTTCATCATGATCATTCTTGATCTTTGTGTAAGAAGAATGTAAGGTAAAGAAAGGCAATTCCCTAGCTTTTCTTCTCAGAGGAAAAGAGAGAGCAGGCAGTCAAAAAGCTGATGCAATGCACTGGCAACTGAACAAGTACACAGCTGCTCACTTTTGGAACAGCTCACCTGCACCAGGAAGGCTGTCAGTAAACGGAGCACTTGGTAGTTTTCTTCCGGCAAAGTCTGGAGCGTTCTGCGAACAACATCCACGCGATTCACCTCCTCCACACCTAAAAATCAAGAGAGACAGGACAAGCAGGTCCCTGAGGAATCCTCAGTATTCATCCTGATGAAAGCCCTGTTTGCAGTCACAGGGTATCCCACGCATGCCCACCTGAAGATATCTTTGCCCTTAGCCAGTGAAACATTCAGGGAATAGCACACTTGTTACAACTCACTCTGGAAGCTGACAACATGGCTGTAGAGGCCAAAAGTGAGGAGGGGTTCAGGTAGCTCCCTCAAGAAAGTCTTGAGAATCACAGCAGGGAGATGGACATCTTCATACTGCTGGAAATCTACAGGCACACCTGAGAAAGCAGAGCAGAGACTCAGTGCCCACTGGACAAAGCAGGACCTCCATCAAAGGATGGGAAATGGTGGTCAGAGCCCAGAACTAGGGAAGGAGTACTTTAAAGAACACAGAAAACTGAAGTACCATGTCTTCTGGCAGAGTGGAAAAACGTATCCCAAAGTCATATGCAAACCAATGCTGAATCCAGCACTACATCTTTAGGAGTCATCAAATGAAACATGACCAAATTATTTCCTGGTCATCTTCAGTCCCTCCAGTATAACCAGACTACTAAGATGGTATGGCCACCCCAAGAAACAGGGAAACTTTCAGGAATAAAAAAAGGACAGTGAGGGGAACATGAGTGGGAAAGAATATGCTTTCCACACAGCTTCGGATATCAGTCTCAGATGCTTCTCCCTTGCAACTCAGATCATACCCTGAGATGAGGCCTCGCCTACAGACCTATCAGAGAAGAAGTGGATCCATGATGGACTAGTTCCAACACAGTTCCAGTTGGACAGCAGTAGTTAGGGAATGAGAGAGGCTCTAATGCATTTGGGCACTTACCCATGTTGTATTTTTGCTGGACCTCCTTGACAACCTGTGTATTTGCTGATCTCCGAAAAATTCCCTCTGTAGCAAGAGCTGTGAAGTTAGAAAGATCAGCCATGTGAAGGTCTCAAAAATGCTGGCCTTAACAATTATAAATCCATGCTGTGGGGCATTCAGACAGATATCAACATGTCCCTTTCTTAGAGTACAGCAATTCTTTCTGCTTTCACTACCAGACAGAGGATACAAGGAGAATTTTTCTACTCTTATACAAGTGGGAGTATGGACTCCTCGAAGAAAGAGGTCTCCTAAGCCCTGCACAATCTCTCTCGAAAGCTAACTCACCTAGTTCAGGCTTTACACTTTATTCTAGACTGCTCTTCTTCTTTATCTTACCACATTCTTGATGGGTGCTTGCGTGGAGGAGAGGTCACTGACATGGAACTGAAAGAGGTTGCAGCTTTCCTCAAACACTTACCATGCTCCTGCAAATGAGCAATAGTGTCTCTGACCACCAGAGGAACAGGAGACTGATCGGGGCTCTTCTCCCTGAGACTGTGGCAAGAGAAAAAAGGTTACATATGACCGGTCCTCCCGACCCTGCATGCAGCCCCCAAGTCTTGAAGTTGCCCACACAAGCTGTACCACACAGGATCTTGCTATCACAGTCCCTGGTTCAGCCATTATTCAGCCTTCCATCCTCTTCACTCATCATGCTACATCATTCACTGGAGCAAGTATGAACTCATTACTAGACCACAGGAACATCTGTCTATCTTCTGTAAAAATCACAGCCTGTAGGTGCCAGGGCAAAGGGTTTCCCAGAAGGCAAGGCTGCTAGTTATGAATCAGGTGAAAAGGGTTAAGCTTCTTTTTTCCTCCCCCATAGGAGCAAGGGCAGAAAGCAGGTGACATAAGAGAAATAATTTTAGCCACCATACTCCTGTGACAAAAGATTTATCAACACGATGGCTTTCAGGGAAAACCTAGTGATGCCAAGGTGTTCGCTACCACCCTTACATTCGATGGTCCAGGCCACTCAATAGCATGGAGCTGTTCCCCCTTCTAAGGCTACTAACAAGCTCAGGCACACAGCAACCATGGGAAACACCATTTGGAAATGTACCGAAGCTGGGGAATGTGTTCCCAGATTGCCTCAGAGGTTCTGTCTGGCTACACAGTACTGGCTCCTCCTCATTCCTCGGGGAGGCAAAAATCACACTCGAAGTTAAAAATACCTTCGACACTTACTCAGTGTCACTAGCCCTTGCCAGTGTCTGTGTTTGCCTGTGTCACCATGCAGGAATGGGGAGTGGGATTCAGTACAAGGGTGAATAGAAGTGCTTTTAAAATAGATATGGAAAAAAATTAAGAAACTAATCTACAGTACTGCTCAATCAAAACAGCACAGTCCTAAACACACCTCCATTAGCCTCCTACAAACTTGCTTTGCTTAAAAGGAAGTTTCTAGTGCCATAAAGCTGTCCTCATGGTCCTTATTTTGCTCTTCCCTTAGCTGCAGAAACAATCTAACCTGGGGATCAAGCAGGTGAAACTGAACTGAGTCATTAAGGATCTGGACATGAGCATGGAGTTCCTCAGGAAAATGATTAAAGTTTTGTAGGAAGCCAGAACTGCAAGAAATTTCACAGCCATTTTTGTTGCTGTTCCATTATAAATTCAGTGACCTCTCATCAAGCAAGTCAGGGCAAAAGCAACACAGTCCACAGATACTCACTGCTGGAGTGAGACTCCAAACTGCTGGTTTGGCAGCGGTGGGCGTGGGGGTGTTGGCTTCTGGGGCACTTGTGAAGGTTTCTGCAGGGATCTCAGGTATTCATCATATCTGTTGCAAAACACAGACTAGTAAAAAGCCACTCCACCTCCCAGAAAGTGCATGAAACCAGCACTGCACACCCACTGGTAAATGCTCCAGCCTAGTATGGTTGATTCTACCTATGCAAACACAGGATAGGCACCTCTGGAGCATAACAACAAACATCTGGTTGCCAGAAAAAAAGCAGGAGTATTTATCAGGAGTATTTATCCTGAATCAAAGTTGGAGGAGCTGAGAATGACATGGGCATGGACGCCACAATAGCACTGCTTGTGATGAGACAGATGTGTATGTGTGTATGGGACAGGGAATCAATCTGGTAGGACTGAGATTATGGCAACTTTGGGAAGCCCCAAAGACAAGCTGAACTGTGCAGAGTGAGCTAAGCAGGTGTCCGGACACAGCAGATGCCCACCATGAGTTCCAGGTCAGTGTTAAAGTCAGCATCTTGCAGAAAGTCCCCAAGGGGTGAGTGGGAGAGGCAGGACTGGTGCTCCACTGGAGGAGGATTTTTAACCCAAAGACAGAACTGGGCACTGGGGCCAAGGACACACAGGAAGGAGCATGGAGAGAAACAATAGTCTTGAAAGCAATTTGTCACCACTCCCTCCAAAACCACTGCCTGAGTGGAACAATCTCTTCCTTCTCTTGCCACTCCTCCAGAAAAGTTCCCTCTCACAGAGCCTGAGGCAAGTGGGAGACAGGCAGTATTCTCACTTCAGCACTTGGCTTGGGATTCCCAACTGTTCCAGCTTCACATATTCCTCCAGCTCACTAAGGTAATTCACATAAAAAATCTTTCGTCCAAATTTAAAGCTGAAAAACAAGAGAAAGGTAGGTATGTGAGGAATCAGGAAATCCAGTAACAGAACTGATTTCTTACAGGAAGGAGAGCAGGCGTCTGCACGGGACATCAATGGGGCAAAGGGGCAGGTACGGCCACGCAGCAGAGATATCACCCACACAGCTCTCCAACTTCATCTATTTTACCAGGAGATGCCAAGACTTTCCAAATCACTTTAGAGGCCCTAGCAGCAGCAGACTTCTTAAAACTCTGGATTTCTTCTTCCTATGTTCAGAAGAGTAGCCTTGAGAAAGTTTTGCTCTCAATTATTTTACATAGTTACAAAGTCAGCAACACAATGAATTATGTGCAATTTGGACTGATGCTCTCACTTTCTTTTCCATTATTAGCAGAGCCTGACCTTTTACTTCTACTTGGCTGGATAGAAAAGGAGAAGCACAGAGCTGCAAACTCTGTAGGTTCCTGAAGTGGTACTTCTGGTGTCCGAATATTTCAGAGCTCAGAAGCAGGAGGAGATAGCATAAGGTGAGAGACTCCAGGGTAGGTTTGGCAGCCTGGGCTCATCTTGTGCCCAACTGAGAATGCCCCATTGTTCCCCCATAGAGTGAGGATATGGGTGAGCCTCCTATAGTGCTTCCTACCTGATCAGAGGCTTAAAGAGAATCAGCAGGGTCTTGATGAACATGGTTGGGTGCACAATATACAAGGCTTTGATGTTCTTCTTGTACCTGCCAAGAGAAGCCCAGTAATGATGAGCTGCACTTTAAGCAGAAGAACCAACCTTGTCCACAAGATTAGGGCACCCTGGCTACTCCATTCCTTTTGCACCCAGCCTCACCACTCCCCAGCACCCATGGCCTCTGCTCTCCCGTGCTTTGTAGCTGTGTCAGGCCATTCAGCAGCCTAAGAGCATGCTCTACTGTATTCCAAGATTTACCGAACAGCATGAGCAGCCTCACCAGGAAACAGCAATTATACCACGGAGCTGACGCACTTGCACCAGGTCCTGGTTTTGCTGCTTGCCTGTTGGCCTAAAGGATGTAACTACAGAAGGAGCTTTTTATCCCATGATTCAGCCTGCACTGAACAACAATCCACCTCTAGAAGATGGGGATTAAGTGATAGTAAATTATGATCATCAAGCTACACAGGGAACCTGGGGAAGATCATCTGTATTAGGCTACAGAACAGCACATTATATCCTTGCTTGCTGCAGCCTTACTCACTTGCGATCAAATTCCCTGTAGGCATCCCGCAGCCAACTCAGGGATGGCTTGTTCTCACTGGTCAGGCCATGGTGCAGGTACACCAATGTGTAATCACTCTCCACATACTGGTCCAGTGTGAATTTCAGGTACCTGAGAAGAGACAACTGCTGAACTTACTTCGTGCTTTGCTACAGAAAGGCTCTTCCTTTGCGACTCATTGTTGTGTGCCGTAACAGAGGATTTGCATCCCCAGCAATGGAGGTAAGCACTTGGGAAGACATATCCAGCTAAAGAAGCTACTGCAGATAGACCTGGCCCCAGCAATCCAGCACCTAAGAATTAGGTCAGGTTTAAGAAGTTAACAGCAGCCTACTAAGACACTACTCACCCCAGCAGTTTCACGTGATCTAGCTGATGACTTGGGGGCATCCGGCAGGCACTGAACAAAACTACTTTTCTTCCATATTTGTCATCACCTGAAGATGAAATGCCAGAGATTACATGGAATTTAAGGACTGCATTGTGGTCTTGGCAGCAAGGGGTAAAGAAAAAATGAGAAACCACCATAACAAGGCAGAAGGCTGGTTTGCCACAGCTGCCAGCAAAGCTAAACCTGAGTTTCAGCAGTTACATGGGACTAGTATGGAAGCAGAAACCCGAACACCAAGGGCCTGGCAAGTCAACAATGAGAATGGAGAAGAGAATCCCTGCTCCAGCCCTGAAAGGAGAGAAATACTGGAAGCCAGGATGCCTCAGGGCACATACAGATGGAGGCAAGTACAAAGCAGAGTGCTCAGAGCATTAATCCTTCAAAACTGTCCCTGGGCACTGCTCCTGATGCACACATCCAGGGAGGCACAGGGAAAACTGCCCCTCACAGGCACAATAACCACTCCTGCACATAGTCCCAGATTAACTGCTTAGAGTCTGGTGCATCTGTTTCTTGCTTCACCTGAAGCTTAGTCCTGCACGCAAAATACAGGTCATTTCATACCCTGGAAACCAAGAAATTCCTAGAGAAAGAGCAGTCCCAGTCACATTCTAGAGATAAGGAACAAGCATCATCATAAGCCTCTTCTACAGATGGACCATATAGGGCTGCTGGATTCTCCAAGGGGATTGTAGGGTAAACTCTTCATTGCTTCCTAGATTTTTCCATCCACAGAGATATTTTCCCAGCCTGAGCCAGAAGGAGCTGTGAAGTGCGGCACAACAAAGCATTCTTTGTCAAAGACAAGCAGAAAACAGTCCCCATCACACTGGATCCAAATAACCCATAAAGCACTCTCATCTCAGGGAGGACACTCCAAGCCACCACTTGAGGCTTCAGACAACGGGCCAAGTTTTCCCCAAAGCAAGTCTTAAACATCAGTGGACTTCTGCCAGCAGAGATCTTGGTTCCATGAACATAACCCAAGCAGATGCACATGGCCAAGCTTAGCAGACATGCTAGGGGAATTAGAGATAAGTAAGAACATACAGAGTTTGAGGGAAAGTCTGATTCTCTCCCAGACATAACACCCAATCCATTTCTACAAGGATGACTTGCTTTTCAGCAGCAGTGAAGATGAACTGGCTCCTTTAGAGTGAAGGGTTAAAGTCATCCCACCTTTTTAGCTACTCACCCTGCTCTGAAAGCTGTGTTTTCTTGTCAAACAGAAAGAGAGTGGAACAGTAGAAGGGGCTATTGAGATTACACTAAACAACACACTCCTTCCTCCCCTACGGCACAACTACCTCATACAGACCACAGCACAGAAAAGCAGCAAGGATCGATATTTATGCAGGACAGACCTTCAGTACATCATTCCTCTCAAAACAAATCCTTTTCCCCATGTGAATTTACAATATTCAGAGCATGCAGCCATTTTCTTACCTTTGCATGGGCTCTGGCCCTCAACTACTGCTTGGCTACACTTGGCTACAAGTTGCTCATTGAGCAACTGAGATCTCGGAACAGCAAACCTTATTTCTGGGAACGCTGCCTGTTAGTAACAGGTGAGCACTTGGTGCTGCAAACTGCAGCCAGAGAACTCACACATATCAGCCATGACATTAAGATGCTGCTAACCCTCTTTTACACCCATCTTGGCCAGAAGAACAGATTCGATTATTACTTGTTCACTTTTATTTTCTCCTCACAAGTCCCATGTTCAAGTCACTCACCAGACAACACAAGAGACAGAATTTACCGATGCACACAAGCCAGAAATTCTACAAAAGCTAAGGACACTGAGGCAGCACTAGGTACAGACCAGGAAAGGGGTGGCATAGGCCATCACACTGACATACACATGCGGATAAGGGGAGATAAGGGGCAAATAGGGAGGATGCATGACCCAGAATGCAGGACTAGGAGAGAGTGATGCAAGGCTCATCTGGAACAACCAGATACAGTCACAGCCAGGCCGCAAGACCAACATCACATTGCATATCCCATGGCAGCCCACTCTCTGCCTAGCCCAGAGTTTCTTAGTAGCTTGCTATGAGCTTTAGAGCTGGGTCTAATGTATTTAAGTTGTCTATAAAACTAAGTGCAGGCTACAAAGTCCTGGGCAAGGAATATGGCATATCGTGACTCTTCCCATTGGTCTTAAGCAACTCGTATGTCTCTGTCTGGAAGACAAAGGGTTCTGCCTGCACAGAGCACCAAGAAGATAGCAGCATTTGAGAATCTGTTGAGTTTTATAGTGATGAAAGAGAATGGTCAGAAAGACAACAGATGTTTGCAGATCATAGCTCTGTGATAAATTCAGAACAGGTGCTATCTTCAGTTAACTGAGAGGCTGCATTTCACACCAGAGTGGATGGTCTCAGGGCCAAAAGCAGACTGCAAGCTTGATCAAGGCAGGCCTTTGTAGCATTCAGTACAGCACCATGTTCATGCCACGTTGTGGGTGGCCACACACTCATCTCAGGCTCCTGGGCACTGATTTCCAGACCTGACAAGTCACAAGTCAGGAACCACATAGCTTAAACAGCTTTCTCTGGAATTGCATAAAAGCTTATGGCAGGGCCTATGCAAAGTCAAGAATTTTGTTCCTTATATAGCCTTGGTGAAAAGGTCTGAGATTGCTGGTAAAGAATAAACAGACAATCCATGATTCTGCCAACGGGGAGATGGCATGTTTCCCCTGGACAATTTCCAGGACCAAGTACATCAAAAGATAGTCTATAGTCCCCTGGATGACTGAAAAAGGAGTGGCCTGTTTTGCCTTCCAAATCAGATTGAATTTATGCATGAGACCTACAAAGGAACCAGCACGCCTGCTACCGAGTTCTGGGTTTTGCTCCAGTATCATCACACTGAGCTCAGCCTGGCAACTGAGACACTTTCAAAACAACCAACTGCCAATCTTGTTTTCACTTGACATATATCTGATCAGTCTGGTTCCTCTAAACATGACAAAATTCAAAATTCAGCATGAAAGCTGAACAATCAGTTCTTCCAGTTTATAAACAAGAACCTAAAGCCCATTCCATGCATTCTTGGCTGTTGAAGGAAACTGCCTGCAGGTGGCCTCTCTGCCTCCTACAGAACAGACTCTTATCGGGTTTGATCTTTCCCAGATGCTCCTTCCCTTGTACTATTTCTTTCCTGTTTGCAATATTAATCTTAGGTATCTAGGTTTTCGCCCCTTGTTTGCAATTGCAAATAGCTCAAGTTTCCATTAAACACAACTGCAGACCATGGAGTAATCACTCAGCTTCTCAGGCTCCTCCCTCCTACCTGTCCCAGATGAGGAATGCTCAATAGTTAACAACAAAACAACAAAGCAGCAACTATATACCATTAGTTTTCACAGAGCGCCCCAACTTTGCAATATTTTCAATCTACACTGGAATTAAACTACCTCTCTGTAGGATGCAATGCAGATTATTTTTCTTTTAACAACAAAGAGCAAGACAGTAGCCAATATGAAAAGCCTCTCCAGACAAGACATTTGCTCATCTAAAGAGATATTAACTTGTAGCACTGATGGACATGCTAATTCTCCTGAACATTGTTATGGTGTTTCGAAGGCCCCAAATCAGTTTGTCCTCTTGCCCAAAGAGCAGCATTTCCGGGGCACTTCTGAGACAAGGGGCAAGGAAAATCACTGCTGTGTTTCCAAGCCATCCGTGCAGGGCCAAACTTCTAAAAGGACCAAAGTTTAAATATTGAGGCTAATGTTTCATGTTGAGACCCGCAGCAATAAAACATGTCACAGCAGAAATTCAAATCAAGATAGCAGTACCGTCCTGAGACAGGACTCTATTAGATGAATCTGCACAGCAAATGCGGAAAATACATTCTGGGCTTGCAATCCTGTTAGGTATTTCTAGGTAAATATATAACATATAAAAATATATCTGTTATATATCTGAAATATATCTGTTAGCCTTTTTGCCATGACTAGAGGCAGCTTAACCTACAGAGACTCTGCTCACTCCAACCTTCATTAGGTAACCTCAGTTGAGTGCCACCTCGATGAAAGATTCAAATAGCCTGGTGCTTAGATGCTGAGAGGATGCAGATGGATAAAACTTGCCACCAAAAGCTTGTGTTACTGGTAAAACAGCAAAGTTAACAGAGTTCAGGGTCAAGGAGAGGGCACCGCTACAGAATATTGGAACTTTGCTACATAAGCTTCACAAAGCTTAGGATGTTTATCAGAGCCACTGTCAGTAAAAAACGTGTCTAATGTAATTTCAGGTTCCTGCCAAGCTTATGGCACAGCTGGGAAATGTTTAAGTACAGTAGATTTTAGCTGCCTATTGAATACCAGATCGGACATAGCCCTGCAGGAAAAGAAGGTAAGGAGCTCAAAGTAGAAGTATTTTAATACATGGCATCTTCCACCTGGATATTCCCAATATCCAAATTCACTGCCAGAATCAGAAAGCCCCACCAAGTGAATATAGCTTTAACTGACAAAAAAGTATATTAGAGGGTCAGACTAAAGAATGCAAAATGGGAGGATGTTTGAGAGCATAGAAAATGTGGGAGAAGAGTCCACATAATGAGCAAGTGAGAATCAGCATTTCCCTGGACTGTGTGAAGGTCTTAGCAGAAAGAATTTCAAACCAAAAGAAGTTTTTACCTACATTGAGAAGCATGAAAGCACCGGCAGCCAAATTCTTAAGGCTTAGGACTGAAGTTCGGAGCGTATTAACAAATGCTCAGCAATCACAGGGCAGTCTAGCACAGCTTCAGGTGAACAAATTACCAAAACACAACATCTCTGCAGCCAAATGGAGAAGAAATAGATAACAGCTGCTTTCAGATGGAGAATCCAGTTTAAGTGCCAGCTGCTTAGCACATGAGTGCAGCAGCACATCATGTGAAGGAATAGGAAGCCATCCTACGATAACCTTCCAAAGCACACAGGGTAACAAGGTAAACTGGAGTTCAAACTGAACTGGTCCAAGCAGGTCACCACCATGACAGGAGAGGAACAGGATTTAGACTAAGACCCATGAGCCCCAAAGTGCCCAGAGTAAAGCACACACGCCAAATTTGGCTCACATGATTCTGCTGTGCCCGAGGCAGAGGTGCAGCCCTCAGATGACAATTTTGTGCAGCCTTGGACTCCTGAGAAGTTGCCAGTGCAGCCTAAGGCTGAGCAAAGTTTGGGCTCCCCTGAGACAGTCCAGCTACAGGCCATGGTCATGCTAAAGGAGTGTCATGATCTACAGAACCGAATGTTAATGCCACAAAAAATTATACCTACCTGGTTGGGCCCCATCAAGTGCACCCTGGTCTGGAGGAACAGAAAAAAAGTTATAGCAAACCAAGCTTCGTGCTCTTTCCCAGAAAGTAATCTTGAGTGTAAAGTCTCAGAGTCTAGCCAGATTGCCACTGGGATGCATTTACCTGCTGTCTTGCAGCAGACAACCTCCTTCCATTTCATCTTTCCCCAATGCTCCTCTCCAAAGCAACCTAATCTAACAGTTAGAGGCAGTAACAGCAATCCCTCATTCCCAAATCTCTTTCTTGAATTCGCAACTAATTCTTACAATCACAGTCAAATTTTTGGCCCTTACTGTTACACTTCCCCTGCCACCAAAATGGCAACTCTGTACTGCCACTTTTAAAAGGGTTAATTGCAATTAATTCTGAATGTCAAGTCCTCTGAACAACTTCAGAAGTGTACAGAGAACAGCATCATACCATATGAATACAACATCCCACAGACTGTTTTGCAAGAAGCTAAATTTCACTAATAACCTGAAGATGGGACAATTTATATCTTAACACACCCACAGCTTTAAAAAAAAAAAAAGTTTAGTAGATTCTGAATAAAAAAATAAACTGCCAATTAGAGAATAAAAAGGGGCAAAAAAAAGTTTTTCTGGGCAGGGAGGAGTCTACAAAGGCATTTATTGTCACACCCAGCCCCTTTCCACCTCTCACAGCTATATACTCAACTGACCCACATGGGCCTATCAAGACAAGAGCCTGATCAGAGCAGGGCTCTAGGAAGAAATTCTCCATTCCCTCGGTCTCCCTTAGAAACTTAAAATTCCTTAGATATTCTTCCTTCCCTTGATCTTGCACATTAAAATGCGGTACACAAGCTGGGCTTGCTTTGGATGGGCTCAATTCTACAGAGGCAACTCATCATTTCGTATCATACAAATATTCTTAAACAAACAAACAAACAAACAAAAGGTCAGAACCAGAAACTACATCCAAAAGCAGCAGAAATGCAGGCGGCCTGTGTTAATGGAGCCAATAATCATGTACCGTACTGGAAGGGAAAAGGACCCTTGTTATCCTTTGTTACTAGGCGCCTTTGCTGAGTCCACTAGCCACCAAAGACACACTGCAACACACCTTCAACATAAGTTCTGTCTGCCACTTCTACCTTTGCACGCCTAGAGAAATAACAGCTACTGTTGTTCCAAGATTGATTTTACCTCTCCATGTCAACCACAAACAGCAAATCATCAGCACTAGTTACAGCTTTGGCACCTACAGCCAACAGCCAGCCACAACTTCTTTTTGGGTAGGTTTGATACTAGATTGACCATGGAAAATATATTCCCTGCTGAAACTGCAGTTTCAATCTAGTAACATGCAAGAAGGTACACTCCCAGCTCTCCATCTTATTTTCCCACTTCAATCATGGGTCTTACACACACTAGCATCACATGTTATCTGCAAAGGCAGCCCTGCAAACTGACAATTAATGGTGTGATGCATCAGATTTCCCACAAAAACTAGCAGAAATATGCTCTGAGCTTCATCAAAGCTTTGAAATCACTAGGTAGGGATTACTTACATAACTGGAGTAAACAGTGATGGCCTCTTTCCTGAACACTGATACACCAACTTGTAGCCTCCCACGGCAGTGAGCAATTCATATGCCATTCACATGTTAAGCCCCAGTTTACTTATCCCAAAAGAAAGAAAGCCAGTTATTGTGTAAAATGGGAATGCTGCTGAACCTCATAGCCATAGCTTTGTATATTGACCACAAAGAAGAGACCAGTATTTCAGACTCGGTAGCAGAATGAGGAAGGAATACATTGCCAGAGCTGTTATGAGCCCTGGTCTTCCCATACAGCTTGTGTTTCCTCCAAATGCCACGATGTGAGCAAGGAAAAAAAACACACTTTGAAGAAGTGATTTGTGCAGTGAAATCGAACCTTCTCTGTTCCAGCCATGTGTAAAGATGAATTCCGCTGCTACAATGCTCACAAAAAGAGGCACTCAGAGTTAAGAAGAGCAAAACCACACAGACACCCTCTCCAGAGCCTGTGTAAAATACTCCTGAAACACACGCAGGTCTGAAAGGATCAGCAGAGCACCACCACTTTCCTTCAGAAAAGTACTGAATCCCAGAACCAAAAGAAGGTTTCCTAAAACTAAAATACTCTGATTCCCAACAATACTCCAGTTCTGAGTAGTCCCTCAGAACTGTGGCCTGGATGCCTTTTGCTGTCATCTTCCTGTAACACTTCACTGCACGGGACAGCAACAACATGCCAGCTCTTTCCCCATGAACAGCCTCTTCCAGCAAGATCCCAGTCCCCAGAAGAGACAGGCATATAGGTCGCAAAGGAGAGTCTCCATGAAACCGCTGCACTATTTTTAAGTGAAAAACAAAACCAAAAACTTATTTCCTAACATATTCTGCAAAATGTTTTTCTGTATTCTTTCCGCTCTTTAGGCCAGAGAGCCTAAAGAATATTCAAATCCAGCCCGCCTTGAGTTGAATCAGAAATTAAGGTCAGCTAGAAAATGAATGTGCTAACTTTTTGTCATCCAAACTGTGCTTTCAATAAGTTACTAACACCATGCACCCATCCCACAAGAAGCAATTACTTTTTCTGACCACACAGGATAACCCTGGGATCATGGAATTCAGCCTGAGGATGGGAACCAGCCTTTTGCTTTTGTCTCAAAATAGCATCATCATCCCAGAATATATTTCAGAGTAGGCAGGAACAGAGTTAGCCATATGTTTTCTGCTCTGAAGTGCAGAACAGGGAAGGACATGGGACAGAAAGCTAATAAATCAGTAGAACAGATAAAATTCCCCTTGATATGCTGCCATTTGGCAATATTTACAAAAGAAACAGGATGGAGCTATTTTGTTTCAGGCTCAGCATGGCCAGTGTGCATTGTACCTGAAGGTGCTGAGCACCACAACTTGTCAGCAGAGCCAGATCCAAATAGTTTCATATTAATCGTCCAGAGAGATTTTTATTCTCCAGGCTATTTCTAATAGGATTTTTCCAGATTTTCCCAGATTGTTTGCCTCCAACAACAGCCCAGAGAAAACTACCCTCTCTGATTTTCTTAACAGTTAAAATTATTAATTATTGACAAAAAAAGCCTGAACAGCTCTACCCCAGAGCCCAGATTACAACTCTGGCCCCTTTGATCAACTTAATAAATCCTCCTTCTAGGAGATGAGACACCAGCAAGTCTCAAAACTGTGTGACAACAAATCCTCCCTTCTGGAGCTGTGTTCCTCGCTCTCCCAATGCCAAGAAAGTAATCACACCACACTCAGTGTGTGGGACCATCACATGCTGTCAGATCCATCAGCTACTGGTGAAAACTGGCCAGCAACTGCCAAGAACCAAAGGTTCTCAGAGCTGCTTCTGCACTATGCAGAAACACTGCAGGGACAGAGACCTCATTAGAAACACACATTTAAACCACAACAGGGAAGAGATCCCCTTCAGAATGCAGGCACAGCTCCCAGTCAGCCACCATACCACCCTGAAATCTTTTCAGGAAGCTAGATAATTCGTTTCCTATCCTGGATGGTGTCAAATGACTACTTTCCAACAGCCACTCAGACACACCTCCACTCTCCATTCAGAGAGCTTTGAAAAAAAAAATATCATGTTACCTTGGAACAGAAATCCCACAGAAAGAGTGGGGCTTCTGTCAGGAGGCAGCACACAAAGCATATCCTTGGCTTGGGCTGACATTCCAGTCTTATCAATGTCTCTGATCTAAACTCTCTGCTAAGCATTTTGTCTGAAGCAAACATCAGTATCATTCAACTCATTCCCAGAGTCCTGAAACACCAGTTACTACTGCTGTTTGCATTCCAAGTATTCTATCACTGAAATGGTGGGTTCCACACACCTGTCCCTTCCCATTTTCAACAGCAGGGACAGCAGGGTGCAGAGCCCTATAAAGATCAGACTGCAGATCTCAGTCCTGAAACTCCAGCCCCATGAAAAAGTAAGTTAGTAGCACACTTGCAAATGAAAGCACTTGTGGCAAATCTAAGACATAATGGCCCAAATGTTAAACATCTGGCCTATCAACCTTAGCAGGAGACAAAAGACAACAAAATTTAGAGTTTGACATTAAAATTTTGTTCCACAAAAGATGAAACATGAGAGATTATGAGAAAGAAAACTCATTCAAGAAAACTGCCCAGAAAAGAACAATGTCAGGACAACTCTTACCAAAGTGCCTGACACTCTTCCCTTTGTGGTCAAACCTGCTGCAGAACAACCCTAAATCAGGAGGACTCTAGCTTGTGCCTCTGCTTCACTGCAAACTCCTATGTGGGGCAGGGACCGAGGCACAGAGAAATGCCAATAGGAAAGGCAGGAGGTGGCAGTGGGAGGGGTAGGAGGTGGCTATAGATAATCACGGAGAAAGTATGAACCAAGTCACAACAGGTTGAAAAGGTGGGGTTTTTGGGTTTTTTTGTTTGTTTCTTTTTTAAACAAGGAACACAAGATAAACTGGGCTTACCCTTCTCTCAGGCTTACCACAGCAACCTAACAAATACTCCAAAACTCTTTCTTATGGAGGTCCCAGCAGTAAATCACCAGGGGTTAGCGTAAATAGAATAATATGAACAAGACAACAACAGAGAAAATGCAAATGCTTGTGACTCTGAATGATCAGGTCTGTCCTTGCAGTGAAACAAGGGCCTATTCCTCCTATTTCAGATTTCTGTACATGCTGTTTCTGGACAGGATGGCAAACTCTGACTGTTCAGATGTGAGAGTTGCCACCTACTGTGGATTACTCAGTCAGATGAGGATCTCACAGCTGCATTGCTTAACTATGTAATTTCTGTGGCACTACCATGCAAAAACCACATTTGTGCTCAGGGTATAGTCAAGGGCCACATTTAAAACAATTCAGCAAAAGAAGCTGACTCCTGCTAATAATATAATCAAGACAGCAAAAGTGAAAAAGGAATGCAAGTTTAACTGAGGTCAAAGAAAATTACACATATCACAAACATTCAAGAAGTTTGGTGCCACCCGTCATTGCCACGTGGGCCGGGAAAACAGCAGATACCCACAGAGCCCATTAGAAAGGCCCTCCCTCAGCCCAGCTGCAAAGACAGCTAAAGGAGAAAACAGAAAGACCCCTACCTGCTACTTCCACAATGTGGTGCCTGGCAATATCATAGTACGGATCATCCCACTGCAGGTGAGTGACAGGCTCAGGGGAGCCTTTCGAGTCCTCTGCACAAAATACAAGGAGCAAGCAATTAGAAGAAGGATCTGGAGCACCTTCGTGAGGGGTACAAAATGGATAAGAGGTATGAGAAAAAATGGCAGTTCTACATGGGAGGAACTAACTTATGCACCTGTATACCTTGAAAACCCACTTTTGAAATTCTGAGTGGACAAGAGCAGCAATGACTTCAGAAGAGTCCTATCGGTTCTATGAGGTCCATATGTGTCCCTCAGACTCTCTCAAACAACTATTCAGATATGCCACAACTGTTCACAATGACAAAACCCAAGGACACTGAGGACACCATCATGGCTTTTTAAAGAAGGATCATAACACAGTCTCTCAATGGATGGCCTTCCTGTATGCCCTTGAGCTAATTTCCCTGACCACTCTGGCCAGCAGTTCATAGCACAGGATTTCAGAGCAACAACTCAGACCTCCAGCCCCACCTCCCACATGGAAGTTCGAGACTCTTCCAGTTCGGAAAGGCAACTATCCTGCAAGACACCATAACAGAGGACACTCAAGGATTTACAGCTCATCTGTACTGTCAACACCAAAATGTAGTCAGGCACAGAACTGAGAAGAGTATATTTACATCAGCTGGCTCTGCACTTTTTAGTGCTGTTCAGTACCAAGGCTGATTCACTTGGGTGTGGTGCAAGTTTAATGTGTCTATAAAGCTTTTAAATGGAGCTGGGGCTCTCTGTATATGTAGATACGACCACAACGCTGCAGGACAAATAACTCCTTTTTGGCCAAAACCCGGATCCCAAACAAGCAGGATACTTACCTGATTTGGGAAAAGCAGGGGCTTCATCTGCTGGCCAGTTCTTATCATCTATGGAGGCCAATTTGAGCTGGCTAAGGGACTGGTTGGTATCATCCAAGTTCAGGTCATCCTGAAGCTCCGAGAGTGGGTCTGTAGCCATGGTGCCCAAATATCACAGTTTATTTTTGCAGTGCCTAGAACAAGGACTGCAAAGATCGTTAGGTGAGAGACAGAGATCACAAATTTACCTCCCCACAGAGGCTTGTCCTTTCTCACTGATTTTCCCCAAATACTTCCTTATCTTTACATCCAGGAACTCCTCCTCCAAGCCAGGAGCACTGACATCTATCAGGTTCTTTCATGACAATTGCTATCAAAAGGCCACCAGGAGCTGTACCAACCCTCTCTGCTTGACCACAGCCCTGTAAAGAGCAGTTTCTCTCCTGAAACAGAAGCAGCACCAAGACACTAAGGAAGGCGACAGGCTACACCAGCCCCTGCCTGACACACTCACTGTACCAGCTCTGAGCTCCCCCTCCCTCCGAGGGGCTGGCACAAAGCCCAGCTGTTTCCAGGGTTGGCCCAGTGCTGGAAGCTTTCCCAGGAATCACTCCCCCTCCTTCTACCCATAAGGGAGAGACAGAGCTCTCAACAACACTGAATTGGGTGCTTCAGTGTGTTGGGATCTGAACACAGAAGTGAACAGCTTCTTAAAACAGGATTTTGTAGGCTGAGTTAGTAAGACATGGAGAACAATACACACACAAGCCTCATCTCCTTTCACCATCACCCAGTAAATCCTTTCTCCTACATGACAGCAAGCAGCAAGGAATCACCTCTTTCACTTAAAGCCATACTGCCACAATGAGTATTTTTCACAAAGCATGCCATAATACTGAGGAGACCAAAGAATTAAGAGGGTCCAAGTAACAGAAAGCTCAGTGCATTTGCTGTTTGCAAATATTTCTCACTCTCACCTAGAGCAGAAGATGTGTCAAAGCAGGAACTGAACTAGTACAGCATACAGTACCTCCTAGGGATACCAATTCTTAGGGACAACCCTGGGGAAACAGCTGTTATGCTCTGAAGACAGTATCCTGGAAGTAAGAAAACACTGGAAAGGACAACTGTGAAGATCTGGATTGCTCACACAGATCACATGGACAGTAATTCAGTGGTCAACAGGCACTAAGCCAAGAGGAACTGTAGAAAAACCAAATGACACCGTGCCCCGCAAAAGTCTCTGTAACACTGTTTCACAGACAGGCTTGTGCTTATTTTGCATTATGAGGAGACCAAAGGGTTCAAAAATTATCTGAGGAGGCACAATGCCTTTGTGTGAAAAGTATGTTCAGAGTAATTATTTCCTTTAGCAGAACTGAGAGGGGGGCAATGATGTTTTGCATCCTCCATTCCTAGAGCTCGAATGTGTCTCTGTATCCAAAGAAAACAATGCAACAGTTACTCAGATGTAAGCACAGAGGACAAATCCTGTGAGAGACTGAGCACTTAACAGTGTCACATCCATGCTCAGGTCTACACTTGTGACCAAGCTCAGGGACGTTTTGGGAGCACAGGAAATTGGATTCAGTGTTTGCCCTCTCCCTCTGGATCACTCCAAGCTTACTACTTCCTGTTCTCCTTTATCTGCTACTCACCTGTTTGCAACCAGTTTTCACCTCTCTGGGGCTCCAAAAGGGCTGAGAGCTATTGCTAACCAAATGCAATGTTTCCCAAACTATGAAAGAGCGTGACATATATTGGCTGTGGATCACAAGACACCACATCAGACACACAGGGCCTGACCACTGCAGCCAAGCAGAGACCCAAGCAAAATTATTCCCTGCCCTATAGTGAGGGCTGCAAGAGCTGCCTGACCTTCTCTGATCTCAATGGGACAAGGAGCAAGAAATCAGGTTCCCTTGTACCGTGAGCTCATGCTGGAACCATGCAGCAGTGGAGCCAAGGGACAAGGACTCCCCACCCCTGGCAACTGATCTGATTTCTATGGTAACAGCAAGCACTGACTCCTATGACTCAGCGAGCTTAAAGCACTTCTCACGACAGCTCAGCAGCCCCAAAAGAACAGCACCCCATGCTGAGGAAGTATCCATGCCCCACCAGGGCAGCCTCTCGGCATTCTCTGCTCCCAGAGACTTCCCATCCCTGGGGGGGACAGAAGACCCGAGTTCAACTGCTGCCATCCATTGAGATGCCTTTCCTGTGAGATTCTTGGGGATGTCCAGTAGCAACCCCATCCCCAAAGCAAGGTCCTGAAATGCTTACGGACCAAATCCTTCCTCAGAGCAGTGATGGTACTGCCATAGGGCCAGCAAGATACCAAGTGTCCTCACTTTTCCCTACATGGATCATCACTTGGCTTCACAGTCAACTTGCAGCACCTGATCAGAGGCACAAGAGTTGGTTATTAAACTGGAGGATTTCCCCTGCAGCATATAATTAATCTTAGTGTGGCACCATGTGGAAGAAGGAAGTCACTAGTACACTATACACTGCAAAAAGAACCCAGTGGATAGTGCTCTTGCCCAAACCTTCCTTAACCCTTGGAAAGACAGAGCATTTCACCAGGTTTAACTCAATTTAAGAACCACACTTGTTTTACATAAATGTCATTACCAGATGCAAGTGGTACAGCCTGAATAGCAAATCGTAAGGTAAGAAAAATTACACACCTAGCTTTAAAAAGCCTAGTCAAACATTTAAAAACTAAAGAATCACACTTGACGTCAGAAGCATTTATTGACTGCCAGGCTCTAAAGAGCCAACTGTTTCCTTTTTCCCAAGCACTGAAGTATATTTTCTGCACCTATACTGCACATGAACTCTTGCTTTCTAATAAAAATTAACTTTCTCCATAACAGAGATGTGCTGGAGAACAGCATATTCTGCTAAAGGAGAGAAAACTCAGCCCATTAAAATACAATTTCACACAAATTCTGATCTGGAGATTCCTTACACAAGATCCCATCAGAATTTACTTATATCTAGAAAGTCTTGGTAGCTGCTGTTCATGCAAACTATTTTTTTTCTACAATTTCAGTATCACTACTTTTCCACCACTTATTTTTAAACTGCACTTGCTTGGTAGTTTTCTTTTCCTGTTTTTCTTCCAGATGTACTATCAATTCAGAAGGAAATCTACACTTCAAAATATGTCCATGCATGCATTACCACACCCCAGACCTACACTAAAGAATTACAAAAGCCAACTGACCTCTTCTGTGCCAGATGAACAAGCAATAGTCAGATCTAAAGCAATCCCAGTTCTGGAATTATTTTTTGGCCTCTGCTGCCATCCACACCTCCTCCCAGTTTCGTTTCATCTGCACAAATGTCTGTTTTTCTGTACACGCCAATCAAGTTCCCTGTACTTTGCTATAGTGTTAAAATCAAGCACACTGCAAGAAAGGGGAGCAGTTACTCAGCAGCAGACCTTTGGAGTACTCGCGTGAATGAGCTCCAGAACCAATACTCAGTCAAAAAGTCCTATCCAAGCCTCCCTTCACACCAGGACTGATGATATCACTGAGAGCATCACTACCTTGATACTACCCTGAAAGAACCTAAGGGTCAGGAGCCAGACCAGCTTCATCTGGCTCACTGTGACCAGATAACTCAGGACAGACACACTATTGCTCAGGGAACCTCTTTAGCCCTGCGTTATCGCAACAGCATTTTAACTGAGCAACCTTCCTTCCTCAGTCATCCCAATCTGCTTGCGGAAGGTCACCTCCATTCCACTGGAAATACACCCCAGCTAGCAGTCGACCCCCTGTTAGTAGTTCTCTGCAGGGTCTGAGAGCAAAATCGCTGAGCTCTCCAAATGTCCCCTCTGGAGCTGCACCACAAGGTACAGAGGCTGCTCTCAAGTGCCCTGCAGGACCTACCCACCACACAGGGTGAGCAAGTAAGGCAGCGGGGCACACGCAGCCCTGAGGGGCTTGCACCTCTCTTCATCATCACCGCCTCCACCACACATCTGTTCTCTCCCATTCCCTTCGATTGAGCTTCTGACAGAGCCCTGACCCAACCCCAAGACTCACCTACACGACTCACAGATGTGCTGTTTACACTGTTAAAACAAAGCCCCAAACTCCCCTAAGCACACGCCAGCTGCCTGGGGGCGGGACATGTACCAGCCCGGGCTGCCGGGCACTGCGGGGA
This sequence comes from Cephalopterus ornatus, assembly GCA_013396775.1. NCBI lineage: Eukaryota > Metazoa > Chordata > Aves > Passeriformes > Cotingidae > Cephalopterus > Cephalopterus ornatus. Next base: position 207,312 of record VZRE01012763.1, on the reverse strand, counting down.
CGGCAGCCACCGCAGCCCCGCCGGGACGGGACCAGGCAACGGCACGGCCCGGTGGCGCCGCTCCGGCGGCGCCTGCATCGCCAG
>VZRE01012763.1:138150-206731 GCA_013396775.1 Cephalopterus ornatus | reverse complement strand
CGGCCGCTCGCTCCGTTCCGCCGGTGCGGAGCGCCCGAGCCCGGGGGACGGCGGCGGGGACGCGGGGGCCCGGGCCGGGCCGGCGGCGACGGAGCCCCTGATGGTGGGTGTCGCGCCCCAGCCATGGTGGGAGGAGCGGCCCGGCCTTCCCGGTGCGGGGGTCTGCGCCCTCAGCTGTCCCCGGCATGTGTGCGCTCCGCAGCCCCTCCGGGCTGGCTGTCCTGACCTTGCGCCGCTTCTAAGAACCGACAGCAGAAAAAGGAGCATGCTGCCCTGTTTTATTCCTAGATATCTCCTAGAAGTACAGACCGTGAAACACTGGGAATGCTGCACGGGTGCTGTCTGTGGTGAGAGATCAGATTCCTCCCTCTTGAGCGGTTTAAAAGAGAAAAAGGTCATAAAAGTAATGGTTCTCATGGCGGAACCGCATGATTACTGCATAGCAGAGTCTCTGTCTCCAATGTTCATATTCCTCTTAACCAGCAGCAATCGTTCCATATAACAACAGCCAGTGTTAATTCACCCATCATGCTTTTGTGTTTGTGCAGGGGTCTTGATGTCTCCAAGGGGGTAGCTGATGAAACCACAGTCCTCAATGTCCCTGTTAGCAGGCCATGCACCAAACATTTCCACAGGCTGCAAGAAGAGGAAAGCACAGCTTCTGAGCATAAGCCATGGCAAGCCAAGCTGCTGGGGACTGAGAATCAGCACTGCAAACTCACCTCAACCATTAAGTCCAACGGCAAGTGTAAGCAAGAATTGGTCAAGGGTGTGGATCCTAGATCTGCAGCAGAAAAAGAGGAACATAAAGAAGCGAGACCAGGAGACCCAGATCTGTTGTCTCCCACAAGTAGGGGTCAATTCAGTGTTCACTTGCTTGGCAAGCCATAGAAGGTGCATGCTCTGGCCAGCCAGGTCCAGAAGTGCCTGCAGGACTGTGGTGGCAGGACAACTGGGCAGAGATCCCAGCAGGCCAGTTCTTCAGAAAGAGAGACTGTAGAAATTTGTGAGAAGAAGAGCAAAGCTTTCAAGAACTCCAGACTGGCATCCCCAGAGCAGGGGAAAAAGGGCCCACCGGAGGGGCCTGAGGGGCAGGAGGAGTATACAGAGCTGGTAGAGGGTCATTCTGGCAGCCCAGGCCCCCCAGCAAAAGTTCTGTCCCAGAAGGAGATGATCAAGTGCAGGTAGCGCTGTGAGGAGTGTGGTAAAGCCTTTCTGTGGCTCTGCCACCTCAAGAAGCACCATTTTGTCCATTCTGGCCACAAGCCATTCCTGTACATGGAGTGTGGCAAGAGCTATAGTTCAGAGGGGAGCTTCAGGGCCCCTGTGTTGGCCCACTGGGGTGTGCAGCTGTTCCAGTGCACCCAGTATGACAAGACTGATGCACTCCCTGAGTGACATGGTCATCATCCTGGAGGGTGGCAGAAGTGGTGGAGGTCGAGACTGGAACCTGACTATCCCAGCCTGCTCTGGTACTTATTAAAATGAGGTAAAAAGACAACAAAAAAACTAACTCTCTTGTCTCTCTGTTAGCAACAAGGCCCTGTGCTCAGCCCCAGGCAGAATTAGCAGTCTTGGAGGTAACTGCCTGTGTAAATGTGGGTCTTCGCAGTAGCCTATACATGCCAGTCCTGGTGCAGGGAAGTCGGTGGCTCTTGATAGGAATAACTTCTTAGAGAAGACACCCACAGTGTTAATGAGCAGTGCCTCTGCTCTGCCTCTGTCACACCGTCAGTTGGTGACAGTGTCCTGCTGGGAAGGCAGGAAATGTCTCAAAGCAGCGACTTTGAACAATGCCTCCCTTTCAATATTTTTTAATTCTTGTTATTCAACAAGGTGCTTTCCTGGGCTTCTACTCTTGGAGCTCAGCAGCACTTATGATCAAATATTTGAAGATTATGCTAATGCCAGACGTTATTGTAATCTTATAATATGAAGACCATTTTTCACAATTAGCAGAAGCAAAGTCCTGCCGTGGAGCTAGGGCTCCTGATTTGCTTGCTGCCAGCTTCCTGGCCTTATGGTGACTGGGCAGTCTGTCTGAGGACATGAAAACAATAGTTTTGTCTCACTGTGCAAATAGCACTGTATAGTGCAATTTTCACTGTCCCCAGCTGAAAGATTTTCCTCTCCGTGTTCAAGTTGTGTTCATTAGTCTGTTTCCCTTGTTTCTTTTTTCACATTCTTGCTTCCTCTCTTCCACTTATTTCCTTCTGCTGCACCAAAAAGCTAAAAGACAGCACTGCCACAACTACACCCCAATATTCCCTCTGCTCCATCTTCTTCAGTGCCTGTTTGCCAACTGAGGCATGCTGGTGGCAATTGGTCCTGTTTCAGGAAGGAAGTGCACAGTTCTCAATACCATGTGAACTTGACCTCAAAGGAAGAGACTGACAATACCAGTCCTAACAGGTCTTTCAGACTTGCCCACTCTGCACTCTATTTTCACATGTTATACAAACACCACTTTCATTTGCTGCATCCTCAGTTTTAGCTATTCTTGCTCTCTGTCTTGTGCCTCTCTAACACCTGCAATTCCCCAAATTTTTTTGTTTAGTGGCTTTAAATTCTCTGGGCTTCTTATGCCCACTACATATAAAAGAGGAAAGTATAGGGGAAACATCAGTAGCACAGTTTCCTCTTGGGCTGCTATGAATGCAATCATGTGACACTCTGAAAAGCCACTCTGTGGTTTTCTACAGTAAACTTTTTCCCCCTAAACTTTTTTGACTGGTTTGCAGGTGAAGTGCTACAGTCAGATCCATGACACTTTGATGTGAACTGAGGATGGAAGGTGAATTTAGCTGATAAACATTTGGGTGTCTTTATTTTAACTAGTTTCTTTAAAGTCAAGGGGCACATGAGCTGAGTCTTTACCCTGAGTGCTTGGAGCACAGGTATATGAGGGGGGCTCGTATTTGAAGCTGCAATGCTTCCTGCTGTTCCCTCTTTGGTGCCTATCCAAACTCAAATATTGACACAGTTGCAGAGTGTTCTTACTGGAGCTGGGCTTGTGTGCTGTATTTTGAGGCACATGCCCTCTGTCACACCAGAACTGGGAGAGAAGTGGGAGCAATGGGGGGAAGGGAAGGGGAAAACCAAGACACCTATTTCCTAAACAGCTGACCTGCTTCTTTATTCTGAGGTAACAGGAGAGAAACAGTAGGAGCAATTATGAATTAGGACATCTTCACAGAAACATTGTTCACCTAACAATTGATCTGAGTAGCCAGGGGCAAGTCTGTGCTGTGCTGCACGTATCACTTGGCTGCAAGATAAACTCAGCTGACTAATCCTGATTGAGGAGCCCATAGGGGACTCTGACTGGGCACTGGTGATGATGCCATGACTGTGTCTTTGTCTTTATCTTAGAAACACCATGTTCTTATGTGAACAACCTTCTGCTTGACAGTAAAATGATGAATAAAGTTGTTTACTCCTAAGAAAATCCTATAAAAGCCCTGAAGACCATGATGCTGGTGAACCTCAAATGGATAGGATCTGTACAGGGTGCCGTGGCCTGACTAGATACTGTCCAGTGCTGTATATCTTGGTGTTTGCAGCATCTGAAGGGGTCTAGGATTATCTAATGCTTTACCCTTTCTTTTTTTTTAATTACTACACTGTGGTCTCTGAATGCCTTTCTTACTGGGATCCATAACAAACACCTGCACCAGTGTATTATGTTTGGTGTAGGTGGCAGCATCCTGCTGAGAAATGCCTTACTTGAAGAAGGATAGCAAGGAAAAGGATAGGTGCTTGTTTGGTCCCATATGCTGGCATGGGCTTCACCAAGGCTTTGGGGTGCTGCTGCAGCACTCTGGGGTGACAAATGCACAAGTCTTTCGGTTGATCGGGGTCCTTTGTGCTGGCAGGGCTCACCAGCTATCAGGCATGCATGTGAACTTCAGTGTTACACTTAAACTTCACACCACAGTCAGGGTTCAGCCCTTGGCCAAGTCATAAACTGGCTTAAACCTGACCAAAGGGTTTGAATGAAAAGGCAGCAGCAGGCTACAAGGGAAGGGGCTGATGCTCTGGGTCCTAAAGACCTCCTGCCTCAGCAGCTCCTCTGTCCTTGGGGGCAAGGGAACCCCTGTGTGAGGGGACGGGGTTTCATCTTTGTGATTGTATCCAAAGTGTTACTGTGATTGAACTGTGATCAAACTGTATAACTCACTTCAGGAACATATTGATAAATACCCCAACTACTGAACCAGCAAACTCTCCGTCATAGAGTAGACAAAGGCCCAAGAAAACGGGCCAAGGACAAACCTTCTATATTCGGATCCCTGAAAGTTGGAAAAATAGCTACATAGGGAAAAAGTAGTTGCTAAAGGCTCTCTTCACTTAAAAAGAAGAGTCAACACATAGAGGGAAAGAGATCAAAACTCCCAGCTGTGTTAAAAGCCAGAACTGTGGGATGGTAAAGGTATGAATTTTAACTCTCTTGTCCTAAGAAAGAAAACAGCATCCATCATTCATGAGTGGGCGAAGGTAGAAAGAAAATGAAATGATAATAAGTTGCTTACAGGAATGGTGAACAGGTGGAAGAGTTAAATGTTGAAGGGGTGGAAGTCAAAGCCCCTGGAGAGGTGATAGCTTATGCATGCTGTGCTGCTGCAGAGGCTAACCACAGGAGTGGGAGAAACAGAGAGGAGCCCTAGAAGCACATTACAGAACAGAAAAGGCCACAATGTCAAGAGTCAGCATCTCAAATTACTAACGTTGTTAAGATACCAGAAGGGCTGGAAAGTGTCCCAGGATGTAGTGAAAATCTCCAATTACAAAGCAAAACTAATGTAAAGAAGTAGTAGAAACTTAAGTGATAGATCTGTGAGTAATCTAGAGATAAAAGGCTTCAGCAGTTACAGTTAACAACATAGTTGTCCTGATAGGTGAGTTTGTCCTATATCACAAGGGGAAAGAAGAACAGCAACTGGAAAAGAAGCAGCCAGATATAGTGACAGAATTATCAGTCCTTCAGTAAGGCTTCTATAAACATGTGCTTAAGCAACAAAATGCGTGTAGGAACCAGAACAGAAGTAATACTAAAGAAAGATAAGTATTAGAAGATATTCATACCTGTCTGATAACCAAGCTTAACTGTCGTATTGTAGCATTGCTTATCGTTAGCCTTATATACTGCATGATACCATGGAAGGTGCTAACGCCTTTCCTTTAAAGGGAAGACAAGAAGATGGTAAAAATCTATGCATAACTATAACAATGTTGACTTAAGCTGCGGTGTAAGGGCTGCCTGGTTATCATAATAAGAGACAGAAGGAAATTCAGGAATGAAAAAAAGTGACTGAAAATATTAGAAACTGTTTGTGCCCCATCCCACAGCAAAGAGTGGAGTTGGCTGCTGTATAGGACACGGCAGCAGCTCTGACTTCACCACTCTTCCCAAACCTGTTTGTGCTTTGACACCTCCTTCCTGTCCCTGCCTCTGCTCTTTGACTAAGTGCTGCTTAACATAGGTTGTTTGTAGGGCCATGCCTAATTTCAGAAACACTTCTCCACCCAGCTTGTCTCCACCCGCGGCATCCCAGCCATTCCCAAAAGTGTCTCCCCAAAATCCAAGGGGGTGGAGCTAGCGTGTGGATGAGAACAGGAGACGTTCTTATATGAAGGAGGGAGACTCTGCAACCGCTCTTTGTACCAGTGGCCACAGAGTCATTCCTCAGCCACCCTAATGCTAATATTTGCACTCCTTCTATGGAGATAAACATTACAGATGTATCTGCTGCAGAGGCACAGAACAAAACATGCTCCCTGCCGGCAGAAAGCACTTTCCTGCCGTGTGGCACTTCCTGAAACTACCCCTACCCTGCCCAGCTGTTTTTTTCACTCTGCCAATGTTCTACCTGTTGTAGGAATCACTAGAACTTTCCCAGCTCTTGTAGCCCAGTTCTTGACTTATTAAATGATGTCATGATATCCAGACGAGTCCTCCCTCCCTGCTCCTGGAAGCCCTTGTTTTCCTGTTTGGTTTGGGGTATGCTAGCTCCCTTCTTGTCAGAGCTTCTGTTTCCTTTTGGATGTACTTTAGTGTGTTCCACTGTGGGGAAATGAAAGGGGAAGCCCAAATTTCATGCAGCTTCATCCTCTTCCACTCAGCTGGGAATTGTAAGGCAGTGGGAAGTATGCAGTGCCAAGGGCATTCCTGACCTAACTGGTTAAATTCCAAATGGGCTGTTAAAGGCAACCCTTCTTCTCCTTTGGCATTGGTGAGGGAGAAGGGGGAGACTTAAACTCTGTGTTCTGGTGGCAAAATAGCTGGGGCTGAGCTTGCTGATAACTGCAGGGAGAAGAGACAACTGAACTCTAGGGAGAGGCAGAGGGGCTTGCAGCTAAAGAAAGAAGGACTGGGAATGGCTAAAGAGCTCTCTTGCTGCCTGCAAGGCTACTAGAGAAGAGGTCTCTGAGAAGGGTCAGTATGGTGAGGAGGCAGTGATAGTGCCAAGAGCTTCATGGGAGCAAGGTGAGGGAAAAGGAGCAAGCTCCTCTCCATGCCAGCCCAAGTTCTCCCAGTGTCCTGGGACAAGCTTATCCTCTCACTCCTCATGACATCTTCCCAGTTATTAAGTGGGATGTTAATTAAGTAAGAAAATGAAGATGCTCTGAAGGGAGGGAGAGATGCCAAGAGAGAGGAGCCTCAGTCCCACTGTCCCTGACACACCACGACCTCTGGAGTCCTGTTTCTTCATTCTGGTTCAATATTAACCCAGTGGGGCTGTGACTCTGCTTATTCTGCTTCCTTTGCAATTTCCCTGCAGCCAGGGCTGTACAGCATGGCACACACCAAAACCAGCATACTGAAGGGCCTGCTCTTCTCCAGCCTTTTGCACCTCACACTGAGCCATGCTGGAGGTAAGATTCAATGGCAGAGGGAGGACAGTACTAGTGGGTGACAGCAGGAAGAAAGATGGGGTTATTTCTTTCCGGGGGTAAAGCAGGTGGCAGGTTTTCTTGGTAAGTCAGGAGGACCCACTAAAAGCTTGAAGTTGGAATTGAAACGGTGTTGAGAGTGGAGTGAGCATAGGACGATGCAACCAGCATCTGTCAGCTGGTGACAACAGCTCAGCGAATTTTTCTGGGTGGCCTGGGAAATGGCAGGGGACAGAATGTGGCTCAGTCCAGGATCATGTGTAACACAACTGTGGGACTTTTGGGGATGGAGTTCCTCAGCTGACCTGAGTGGCTTCAATTCTCCATTGCCTCCCCAGCTGTTCCTTATCACAGCTTTAGGTCATACAGAGTATGCTGCCTTCCTGCTTACTGCTCCTTTTATGAGAGCCTCTAATTCATCTGTCTTTTCTTAGTATGATCCACTACTGTGTGTGGAATGAACCTGTCTACAGGTCTCAAATCATGGTCTCTGAACGTTAAAATGGAACCAAGCTGCGCTTATCGCAGTGGTCTGAGGCTGGAAAGACATAAATACAGTGGCTGGCAGGGACAGTAGCAGGCTCAAAGCAAATAAGCCTCTACCTAACTGCAAATCAGCAGAGCAGCTTTGCTGAGGCAGCACAGGATTCCTTTCACTTCTGTTACCTAAGTGACAGATGAATTCCAGAGAGCCTGCTCTGATCATGAGGTGTAGACCAGACAGGGCTTCTCCTCCTATATGGTGCACTGTGGGAGGCTGGGCTGTGGGATCACTACATCAGCTGCTTGTGGTTTTTGGAAACTGCAAGGGAGACAAAGGGGCCCTCCAGCTGCAAGCAGCCCTTTGACTGGCAATATTCTGACCCGGTAGTTTTCCTGGAAAAGGGGCAGGCACTGTCACTGCTCAAGCGCCCACGACGTGCCAACAAGGGATTTCTAGAAGAGATGCTTAAGGGAAACCTGGAGCGAGAGTGCCTGGAGGAGACATGCAGTTATGAGGAGGCTTTTGAAGCCCTTGAATCCACCGATCAGACGGTATGTACAGGTGTTCCCAAGGAAACATTCCCTCAGCCAACCTCTGTAGTGAGAGACCAGCAGATTGCACACACAGCCAGGGACTCAGTTCTGTGAACCAAAGATGAGGCTGATGTGTGTGGGCCCCAGGGATAGCTCAGGCTTTCTTAGGGAGCTTCCCTCCTGGAGACACTCAAGGGAATGCAGCTCAAAGCTCAGGTTGCTTTTCCTTCCTCTCTTTGCATGAACTGAAGAGAGCCTTCCCATGGGTCCGGAGTAGCATCTTCTACTAGCTCAGCATGGTACCTCACACATGTGAGCTGCTACAGTCCCAGACACTCAAAGAAGAGCTGGCTTGGCAGCCAAACACTGAGTGCAGGTGCCTCAAACTCCTTTGAGCTGAAGCTTTAGCACATCTTGTCTCCTTCTGTGGTTTCCAGACTCACTCTGCTACATTAGTGCTGCACCCTTTTGGGATTTGCTCCTAGACCCTGGCTGGTGTCCATGCTGAATTCCACACCTGAGAATACAACAGATAAACAGTTAGGAGCCTAAGCCAGCAAGACACCACCTCTGTGGAGTATTTCTAAAGCAATCAGCCCCAGGCTGCACAGGAGAGATGTAGATTTAAACAGCTGACCTACATGTGATCTGTGGACTTAGAAGTTCTACGTTCAAGTGCTTGGAGATCTACACTGTAGCCCACTGCACTGTAGAAGGCTCTGCTTTCTCTGCAGGTTGATGAAGGTTGTAAGCATCTTTAATCTCTTTAGAAAAAAACAGTACTCTCTTAATTCCTGAGCCTGATGCTTGGCAATGTGGTTTTATATCAGATTTTTTGCTTTGTTGAACTCTGTAGTAATTGGTATAAACAGAGCTAGGTTAGTCTTTCCTTTTGTTGTAATGGGGCATTCTCTTGCTGGTTTGAATTGCAGTAGCCAAGCAAGGTCTGATGTTCTGTGTCTCTAAATATACCTTTTTCTAATTATTTTTTTTCTTTTTTTTACAGGAGGCATTTTGGTCAAAATACCAAGGTAAGTTGTTTCAAGTCCTGCAGGCACTGTACTGTCCCTTAGGGTGCACTGTCCTATCCTGGAGAGATGGCTGCCTCTTTCAAGGGCTCACTTTCCAGGGCAAAGCACTTGTGTTTTGTCTCTAGATGATAAACTGATTCAAATTATAATGCTTATTTGGATTCTTTTCATATGTGTTTCTTTTTTCTGATTTTACTAGTATGTCAGGGCCAGAGAACGCCCAGGACAGTTCTGGATGCTTGTCTAGAAGGTATGAAATTCATGCTGATCTCAGTCCCCCAGATACAATGAGTGCCAGGAACTCGCTTTCTGCAGAGCTTGTACAGAAAAAAAAAAATCTAAAATTGGAGAAGCCATACAATTATAAAGAAAAATATCAGGAGGGGAGTTTGAATTCTTTCTTCCTCTTTATTTTCCCACTAACAATTTCACAGCCTGACTTGTGCACTGAAACAGCGTGGGGTAAATATCCTGTCCTTGTGACACAGTCAGGTGCAGCCTGCGGTGAGCAGCCTCTCAGAGGCCTCTCTGAGCCAAAGCAGAGCACTGACTCTCAGGGGTAGCTCTCTCTGATGAGGCAGAGAGAGCTTAGGCTATGGGCTCTTCTCACAGGAAGATGACTGTGCTTGTGCAGGCTTCTGCACACAGCAAGAGCAAAAGGAATATGAGGGATGGTACCTCTGACCTTGAAAAATGCAACATCCAGTTCCATTGATCCTGGCTTACACTGTGTTGCGATTTTGACAGGTGACTGCTCTCTTGGGCTGGGACAGAACTATCGGGGAACAATTAGCCATACCAAATCAGGGATTGAATGTCAAGTGTGGACAAGCAAATATCCACATATTCCTAAGTAAGTTCACCTCCTGCATACCCATAAAGGGTTCTCCAAGGTGTCCTTCCTTCCTTCCTAGCCTAACCAGCTATTTTCTCATAGATTTAATGCCACCATTTACCCCAACCTCATTGAGAACTACTGCAGGAACCCAGACAACAACTCAGAAGGCCCGTGGTGCTACACCCGAGACCCAACGGTGGAACGGGAGGAGTGTCCCATCCCAGTGTGTGGTACGTCTCAGCACTACGCTCCAGAAAGCCTTTCACTCACAGCAAACACTGCACTGAGACTGATACTAAATCAGTCAAGGAGAGGGTTAGGAGGGAGGGAGCTTACATGAGCAGAGGTTAGTAGAAGTAGAGAAGCTGTATCTTAAAGAGTAAAGGAGCTGAGGAGGAAAAGTTATTGAGTTGCCCATACATAACGTGCTGTTTTCTTTAGACTACACTAATCCAAATCTAATTTAAATCCAGTGTCAGCAGTCCCCTGGAATATACTACTGTTTCTTATAGTCAAAGTCGTCCCAAAATCCTGGCTCAGTTGCCTCTAATTTGTGACAGCCATGATTCATACTATTTTTTGGTCTGAATTCCCACCTTTAGTACAAAATAACTACAGGTTATGCTTGACTGCCTGCCTTAATATTCACTTCAGTGGAGGCACACAGTGTAATACTCACAAACTCCAGAAAAGAGAAGATGCCCTTCTCTCATCATTGCACTTGACAGGATGGAGAACCATCCCCCTACACTAATATGTTCCCCTTTCCCCCCAGTGCAGAGCTGTCTTCCCTGGAACTTGGCCTCTGTCTTAGAAGAACTGGTAGAAAGCAGAGAAGCTTCTCACAGCAGAAGTGTCTCTTCCAAAAGCAGAGACTAAAGGCAACAACCCTAACTGAAAGTTGGAGAGGTCAAGCGACCATTTTGACCATGGTACCCCTATTCTGAAGATAAAAAGCCATTACCATTGTTCTAGTCTGCAGTATGACAAAACAGAAAGAGAAACCGCTCTGCTTTGAGGCAATCAGGCATCTGTACTATCTCTGTTCACAAGTTAGTTTCTGACCTTGAGTAGCTTACAGTTACACTTACATGTGCACGAATATGGCAGGAAAAAAAGCCTTGGCTTTGTGACCAGTTCTTTTGTAATCATATTGACATGAGTCAATCAAACAGAAGCAGCCTCACCAATTAAGGTGAATGCTACTTGCTCAGTGGCTGTTGTGCCCCAGGATGAATAGTCAAAGGGGGTCTCCCCCTCTGTGCACAAGAAGAATGCAGCTTGAGGTCAATCAACTGCCACAGGACAGATTACTGGGTGTCCGCTCCCTCAGGAAATGCCATGTACAGCTTGCAGCCATTAGAACACTTGAAAGAAAAAGTGTGGAAAGTCTTGCAGGAAAATTTTTCATTTATCATTAGATTTAGAAACACTGGCAAAAATAAAATTTTGCCATTTTAGTAGCATAACACAGTAAAAGGCTCCCCAAAATATCGCCTAGTTATTATGCATTTGAGTATAAGGCACTGGAGGTTCTAATACAGCAGCATCATGATGTTGAAGGCACCTACCCATCCTTTGAGCCGATTCTCAAAGATGCCTAGAAATGAACACAATATTGTTCCTCACATCTTATTGACAAAGAAAAGTGTGATGAATAGTGCCAGTTTCACCTCACCTAGTGTTGAACCACCTCTGATACTGTAATACTTTAGAGGGCCACCACACGCATGGGAGCACAGCAGGAGCTCCCAAACATAATATGATGCCCCATGGAACTCTAGGCTTTTGTAAAGGGGCGCTGGTGCAATTCACTAACAGTACTTCTGAGTGCAAAGCTATGGCTTAAATCACAGCTTTCTGTCTTTCTAGGTGAAGAAAGGACAACAGTTCCATTTACTCCTCGGGTCACACCACCTCCCCCAGTGGAGCCTTGTGAACAAGAGAAAGGCATGCTTTACACAGGAACCCTCTCAGTCACTGTGTCTGGAGCTAAGTGTCTGCCGTGGAACTCTGAGAAAGCCAAAGAGATGCTCCACGGAAAACACCTTGACCCAGAGGTGAAGCTGCTGGAGAATTACTGTCGGAATCCAGACAGAGATGATGAGGGTGTCTGGTGTGTCACGGATGAAGCACCCTACTTTGACTATTGCGATCTGCACTACTGCGGTGAGAAGTCTCCATAGGTTTGGGTAGGCACACTTGTGAGGCAGTGGCAAATAAAACCAAGACATGCCACTAGGGTGCAAGTGCTTGGTCTGGGAGGTGCAGACAAGGATGTACATGCACCATGCACATGGGAGTCCTGTTTGTCCAAATATTACATGTATTAACCTGCTTTAGGTACATAGTGCTGTTACGTGTCTCAGGGGTTCTCTTCTCCCTGAAAACTCACAAAGGTGGACAAGGAACATTAAAAAGAGCAGTGGTTTTAAAACATCAGTCCTTCATCAGACTCACTGTGTGTGGAAAAAAACATTTACGTTGCTGATAATTATGGGAACTACAGCTAAGAACTACATTTACCACGTTTGTCTTTCCATCTCTCTCAGACAGCTTGCTAGAGGAGGAGAATGAAGAACAAGAGGGAATATCAGGACGTTCTACTCAACCTCAAGAGTTCAGAACCTTCTTTGATGACAAAACTTTTGGTTCAGGCGAAGCAGGTGAGCAAAAACTATAGACACAGCATCACAGTTTGTAGAAAGGCTGTAGCTTCTTCCCACAGTGCATTCACTATTCCTCAGAAACATCAGCTAGACAAATGCTGTTAAAAGCAGGGAAAGATATTGAAATTCCTTGAAGAACTCTCAGAAGTCAATATCTAGTTACAATCATGGAGCTAGTGAGCACACACTTCCTAGGATCTTCCAGCTTAGCATGATGACTGCAGATGACAGTTTTCCATTGTGAATCAGGTAGCAAAGCCAGATGCCCATTTTTTCAGACTGTGGCACTCGTCCTTTATTTGAGAAGAAGAAAGTAACGGACAAAAGTGAGAAGGAGCTGTTGGAGTCCTACAGAGCCAGAGTTGTCCATGGAGATGACGCAGAAGTTGGCAGCTCCCCCTGGCAAGTATTGTCTTTGCATAGTCCTTCATAAGGAACTGTGTCTTCCTTCTCCAGCTCAAGAAGGCAGAAATAAAAGGGCTTTCTTATCTCAGGCACATTATGGACACATTATGGATTCTTATCAAAACTTCTCCAAGTGGTTGATAAGGCAGTAGTAACATAGCTGGAAAGAAACTCACCTCTTCAGTTAAGTACGCAACCACCTGGGAAACCAAGAGTGCTGGTGTGTTTCATCTTTGTCTCTTCCTCTTTCCAGCACTGCTGGAGCAGAAAGGATGAGGAACCTCTCCAGGTGAAAGAAATGGGGTAAATGGCCTACTACATAGAACATACGTGTCCAGGGAAGACATGCTACAGAGCCACTTATGCAGTTCTCTTTGTCAGAATAGTGCAATGCTCTTCCTGCTCATTGCAAATTCTGCACTTTCCACATGACACTGGGACCCATTCAACCAGCTACATCTTTAGTCCTGCTAAGTCTTCCTCCTCCTCATCTCTCAGGCAGGTGATGCTCTACAAAAAGACTCCTCAGGAGCTGCTGTGTGGTGCCAGCCTCATCAGTGACAGCTGGATCCTGACTGCTGCTCATTGTATTTATTACCCACCATGGGACAAGAACTTAACTACAAATGACATCTTGGTGCGGATTGGCAAGCACGTAAGGACAAAGTAAGAGTCTGGATGAAGTGAGAGTAAACTAGTTGTCCTCTTGGAGCAATGAGATACAGTTCAGTATCCAAGGAAATATCACACCAATGTCACATGTCTCTCAATAATGGGATCTAATGGGGCTGTCATTTGCTGCTCTTGCTGATCCTAAAGATTAAAGTCAAAGGGAGGGCAGAAGCATGGGAGGTCTAAAGGGGTGCTCCAATGTAAAGACAGCATTGTCTCAGAGGTTACAAAGCACCTGAGAGTATCACGAGCCCCAGAAGACTCTTAGTTGCTACTGTACAGCAAGTTCTTTCCTTTATAACTATTTCAGATATGAAAAGAATAAAGAGAAGATTGCTCTGTTGGATAGAATCATCATCCACCCTAAGTACAACTGGAAAGAGAACATGGACCGAGACATTGCACTCATACACTTAAGGAGACCTGTCGTCTTTAGTGACTACATCCATCCTGTCTGCCTGCCTACCAAAGAGGTTGTGCAGAGGTGAGAAAACTGTCCTACAGTCCTAAAAATACAGGCTACAAAAGCCATCTCTAGTCTTTGGGAAAAAAAAAAGAGAGAAAAAGATGATTTATCAAGGCTATTTGCAGCAAGAGAGCCAGGTAGGAAAATGCTGTTACAAAACATTTGATTATATTCATGCGTCCTTCCACAGGCTGATGCTGGCAGGCTACAAAGGGCGGGTAACTGGTTGGGGAAACTTGAAAGAAACGTGGGCCACTAACCCCAGCAACCTGCCCACAGTTCTGCAACAGCTCAATGTGCCCATTGTAGACCAAAATACCTGCAAGGATTCCACCAAAGTTAAAGTCACTGACAACATGTTTTGTGCAGGTAAGTAGCACTGGAGACACAGGTACAACTTGCCACAGAAGATGAGGGCTCTGAGCTCCTGGTGGGGCTCATGCAGCAAGGTTACTTTCTGATAGATTTGCAAATGCCCTCCGCAAAGAATAACTTCCCTGTGGTAAGAACTTTCTCAGCTCTCAGAAAACATGAAGCCTGGAGAACTTAAAGCTATGAATGAAGTTTGTAACACCAAGCTGTGTCAGGCGCTAGTCTAATGGCACCAGGTATCAGCAGCTGCTGATTCAGTGGGAGAACTAAGCACATAATAAAATTATCTTTTCATCAGCACATAGAACAATTCAGTGACTTCCTAAATTAAAGGCTGCACACCTATCATCCCATCTACTAGCTTGTCTCATCCTTCTGGAGCCCATTCATACTTATGGCTTCAAATTTTGTGGCAACAGGCCCCCACCTTCCTAAATCTCTTCTGGCTCTATACCCTTTTTCAGTGAGAAGGGAAGTAGACACAGAATTCAAGATACCAAAAGACTATGGATTTATGTAACAGTTTAATAGTTTCTGCTGTATTCTATTTGTGCAGACTTTATCAGTTCCTACAAGCAAACCTCCGGTGATCTCTGAATAAGTTTGTGCTGCTTGCATGTAAGCGCATGTGATTGCTTGAGTTAGGATGGAAGCCAATTTCATGAGCGTGCTGAAAATACAGTTCTTATGGTTTCTTTTTCTAGACAACATCCTTGAAAAACAGCTGAGATGCAGATACAGAAAAAAAGGAAGACAGAGATGATAGGAAAATGCAAAGATACCGTCTAGCTCATCAGGAATGAAAGTGAATTCCTGTTCCTCTTCATAGTGAGACTTTAGGAAGACAGTTGGGGGAGAGGAGAAACAGAGCTTGCAGAGTGACGGGAAGGTGAAAGTGAGGACAGAAACGTATCTCTGTAGTAAACAGAATGATAGAACAGGAAACATGGAGTACTACAAGTAAGTTTCTGAGACAAGAAAAGCACAGTAGCTCAAGCTACAGCTGTTGAACACAGTGGCAACTGACACAGCTATTCTGATTAAAAACAGGAATGAGAGCACAGAGGGTGAATTCAGGAATGTTACAAAGACAGAAGCAGTTAGCTGTTTTACATATGAATTTAGAAAATTGTTTTGTTTTTTTATTAAGTCCAAGTTGGCAGAAGCAGCAAACAATCTATCTCATGGGTCTCAGAAAATTTACGCAACTTCAAGGAAAAGATGGCCAATGCCAGCCACTTCCCCTACAGTCAAATGTCCAACTTTTTTCTTGGCTGTAGGTTACAGTCCCGAGGACTCAAAGAGAGGAGATGCCTGTGAAGGGGACAGTGGGGGACCTTTTGTAATGAAGGTATGTTCAACAAGCTCAAGCTCATAAGACATATGGAGCTTGGTTTGTACTATGCTGAACTTTCATAATAGTCTAAAAGGCAGCAGCAGAGGTAGAGACTGCTGAGTGGCTGAAGCAAACCCAGTTCACACCCAAGCTGAATCCTGCAGATGAATCTTGCAATCAGCCAGCCCCATTTCTATACTGAGCTCTCAGTGTATATGGAGATCAGCTGCAGAATGCAGTGATGGCCAATTCTTACTCAGAGGTTTAAGAGGAGAGACAAAATGACTCCAGCAAGCTCTGTTGGAGATGCCAGTCTGAATCTCAGAACAGTATCCTACACTAAATAGGCAAGGGTGCATAAAAGGTTTAGATCTGAAAGAGCAACAAAGCTGCTAGAGAATCTAGAGCACAAGTCTTATGAGGGGCAGCTGAGGGAGGTGGGGTTGTTTGGCCTGGAGAAAAGGCTACCTGAAAGGAGGTTGTAGCAAGGTGGGGGTGTTGGCCTTTTCTCCCAAGGAACTAGCAATAGGACAAGAGGAAAGGGCCTCAAGCTGTGCCCGGGGAGGTTCAGGTTGGACAGCAGAAGGAATTTCTTCACTGAAAGAGTGCTTAAGCATGGGAAAGGGCTGGCCATGAAAGTGGTGGCATCACCATCCCTTGTAGTGTTCAAGAAATAACCAGACTTTGAATTTAGTGCTATGGTTTAGTTCGTAGGGTGGTGTTCGGTCAAAGGTTGTGCTTGATCTTGGAGGTCTTTTCCAACCTTAACGATTCCATGATTCTATCAAAGTCTCTTGCACCTTGTGTCAATCCCATTTTTTTATTTGCTTTAGAACCCAGATGACAACCGTTGGTATCAAGTGGGAATAGTTTCATGGGGAGAAGGATGTGACCGAGATGGCAAATATGGATTTTACACCCATGTATTCCGCCTGAAAAAGTGGATGCGAAAAGCCATTGAAAAACACGGGCGATAATTGAAGCATTTACTTTGCTTGCTCTCAGACTTGCTATAATGCTCAAATTAGAAACATAAGCATAGAAGATCCTGAAGTAAAAGTTATATCCTTACAACTTGACAAAGGAAAGTCTTATCCCTCAAAAATAAAAGCTCTTAAACCCATCCTCTTCCTTTTGTTCATGCTGAGTTTAGTCGCACTTGGATCTAAGCCGTAACAGTAGCCAGGAGTACCGCAGCACTAGTTGTACTGCTAATTACGTTGTAGTGCTTCAAACAAATTCTCCTCCCTTCCATCAGCTATATACAATCAACAGATTTTGGACCTGAGATGATGGCCTTGGAAGTCACAGCAAGCACAGTTGTACCCTCATGCACTGTCATTTTCTCCTTTCAAGAGAACTCATTTTCTGTTCTAGATTTTGAGCCAAGAATGTACCAGAGATAACCACCCGATGGTAACTGGGCATTACACAAAGCAGCAGTGTCAAAAGAAAAGCCATAAAGACATTGTTCTCAGCTACAATAGCAGGCAACAAATACCAGCACCACTGTGCAATTCACCCTGCAGAGGAATATGGGCTTGAATACACATTAAACAGCACTTCCAGTAACTTTCTACACAGCAGGTCGTGCTGGGCCCTCATTGTGTATTTTCCACCTACACAGCAAGATTCAGAAGGAAGCAATTCATGGATTGTCAAAGGGCCTCCAAGGGAAACAAACACCCATATTTGCTTGTCTTATAGAGGATGTTTAGGGATCTCTCCCAAAAGAAGCTTCAGTTCTTTCATAAACTCCTCTTTACCAGCAATTTGTGGACTGCTGAGGACCCAGCAGTACAGCAGTAAAGCTGTAGTCCTGGCTAGCCAACTTGTTCAGCCCAGTTTTCTCTTAAAGTAATCATGAGATTTGAAACCTCTCCTTGCTCTCTATGGCATCTCATTCCTAAACTCCTCGCTCATAATGCCATAAAGCCACAGAAACTGGCAACAGTGAAATTAGTTGTTCTAAAAAACCAGTTATTGATATTAGTGTCTGGCCACCTCCTTTAAGATGGCTCATTTGGAACCAACTTGAAGTAGCACAATTTCATTGCCTAATAAAGCACAAAACCCAACCTCTTACTGGTATCTGAGGAATGAAATCTCAAGAGCTCAAGTTCCACGACTGTTTAAAGTCATTGATGACCACAGGCATTGGACACTGAAAATGTCTAGCCCTTCTAATGTTTGAAGACTCACCCTCAAACTACTATCTAATTATCTGTGACAAATTGCATATCTAAGAGGGGAATCAGGACCACAGAGTTTCTGGACTGAGTCACTGTTCATATTGACTTGTTACAAACAATACAGAGGAATAATTTTTAAAATTCAGTTTAATGTTATTTAAATATTGTCTGGGCTAAAGATTAGGCTTTATTAATTTATGTGCACAAGTTTTAGTTCAGAACTCCCAGGATATTGAGTCCAACCAAACACTACAGAGATACAGGGCAAAAACTCATTCAGAAAAAGAAACTATATCTTCTGCTACTCGATTTTCCTGTATTTCACTTCCAATTCAGCTTCAAATTTAAAATAGTTTATACAGGTTTGCAGGCATTGCTGTTTTAACATTCTGAGCTAACTAACAAATAGTTCTTCAGAATGTCTGCTGGATATGGTAAAGGAACATATGGATTCATTTAAACGTCACTAAGTTTCAGAGAGCAGCTAGTAATTGAGAGGTAGTGGCAGTAACTAGTGCCAGCCAACACAAACTGTTCAGAAACTGCCCCAGGTAAAGTGCATGAAACTCAGCACTTACCAGTAAGGGCCAAACCTCCACTTGTAACAGAGCTCTGTTCCACAAGAAAGTGCATGCCCATTTCAGGTTATGAGAGGAGACTGTGACTACAAAATCAAGGTGGTGGAGCAAGGAATGGCATCATATCAATTACCACAGGATGGAGAACGCTCACAAGTCACCTGCTATTGCAGTGTGCAAACTCACCATAAGCAACAAGCAGCAAGACATCACAACTGCAACCCCAGCTTCAGGGTCCTGTGAAAGTTTTCAGACATTTGCAGAAGCTCTGGCATAGATTTGTTGTACAAGTACTAATTTAAAGCCACATTTTTACTGTAATCAGGCAAGGCAGTTTCAGTAATGGCCTAATACAGAGACTGCTGGTCCACAGAGCAAACAACAAAAGCAGCAGTTACATGGAACAGATTAAAATATAGAGCAGAAATGTGCTATTTTAAGCCTGCCTGTCCAACTCTTCAATAACTGTTCTAGCTACAGAACACATGTGCAATGTATGCCTTCACAACCAGTTCTCACATGGAAGTGCGGTAGTAAGGTGAAAACACATCACCTCCCTAGAAATGAAATGGCTAGAAAGGACACACAGTGTGTCTGTCTTCATATTTGTAGCTTCTGAAAAAGGCTGATTACTCTTAAAAAAAAAAAAAGAAGTGGCTACAGCTTTTTCAGACTAGTACTACTAGGTGTCTTAGTTACACAAACTAGCAGAATTTGCTGACATCAGATGTTTAAGAGCAAAAACAATGTAGTGGTGAGGTCTACCTGCAAAAGGAAGACTGCTTAACCAAATGAGTTCAGGGTAAATGAGCCCACTGGCTGTACATCACTGCTAGTCTATTCCATATCAACAGCAGCAGGCTCCCTCAAAGAGAGCTCCCTCAGTTGGGACTATGCTTAATCTGGCTAAAATGGCATCACAAGGACTAGATAATTTAAAATAAGCATTTCAGCAAACTAAATATTCTCAAGTTACAGAAACATACTCCAAAACATAAAAAAGGAACTATATAAAAATGCACTACTGCTCTTAGAAGTAAGAGTGCACAGTCTTGGGACTGCACCCACAGACAGTATATTTTTCCACTCATCTTCCTTATAATGTATCCAAACCCCAAGGTTCATGTCAAGAATAGCTTAGTTCAGTTTCTAGATGCCCAGTCACTAACATTCAGGAATAGAGTGACCTATAACCAGCAGCTGCTGCTGTTCCTACAGAGGCTGGTATAGTTAATGCAAACTTTATTTACAAAAGACACTTAAATTAGTTACTTCATGCCATGTGTCCATACAGAATCAACAGTTCAAGGATTACATGGGAGAAGAATTCACAAAATTAAAAGTGAAATCACTAAAGATCTTCTAAGAGTTAAGAACTAGGAAAAAACCTTAAAGACAATTTTACAAATAAAAACCCCAAGTTATGAGAAACTAGTCTGAGCAGGATGGTTGTTTACAGGTCTGTACACTAAAACTAATACACAGACAGCCTTCTATTGTCAAAGAGATGCTCACTGAGAAGCAGAGTATGTACAAATACTTGTGCCACAATGACTCAACCCCCCAAAATCCACTGTATTATACATAAACCAGTTTGTATACATTAGGCCTAAACGAGGCCATTTAACTATGAAGACTTCTAGTTTAGTAAACTAAAGCTGAAGACAGCCCCAAGCAACAGCAATACTGTCTCTTTTGCATCTCTATTTGCGACTGCTTTTTATTCTCTCCAATCTTTTTTTCAAGTCATCAATATTGGCCGCTGCAGAAGAGGGTGAAGCCAGGGTAGTTCCAATGCCAGAGGAATGAGTCTGATTGGAGTCCAGGTCCAGATGTTGGTACTGCTCCCGGGACTCACGGAGCTGGGAGAGCTTACTGTGAAGCATATCTGTAGAGGATGCAACTGTAGGGAGTGTAGGTTTAGAGAGCAGAGACGTCAGAGGGGGTCTGTCTTCCTGCTATGAGGGGGGAAAGTGAAGTGTTAAAACATATAGTGGTAAATGCTATATAAGAAGTACAAATCATAATCAATGGATTCTCATCTTCACAGGAAACAGTGAAAACAGAGGAAAGGGAAGGACTGCTACAACGCAAGTGAATCTGGAGCAATAAAGTCAGAACCATGCAAAGCTAACTAAAATACTCAATTCTTATCATTTGAGTAGTTAATATTTAACTTCATATCAGTAGGGACACAAAGGAAATACAGTCTTTAAAGATCAAAAAAAATTCACTGCAGACCAGTGTATTACTGAAACAGACTGCCAGAGTCTTAAACAGCCTGAATTCTAACACCACAAGAGCAAAGTCCATGCCTATGTGTAGCATCAATAGGCAATGAGTTTTCTGGAGAAATGAGAAGAGGAAACTTGAATTAATTGGCAAGATAGACCCTGCCAAAGACTTAAAATGTCAATTCACTGTTCTTTTACTGATTGATATTTCCATCTGAGTGAGTTACCTTGTTACTATCATCTAGGAAATATTTCCCCTCCTCAGAGCTTGATAACTATTCCTAGAGTGAACATCACTTCTCACATGGCCCAGTGCAAATTTCAGTAATTGGCACTAGATTCCTAGCACACAGATCACTGAACTGTAAGAGATGTTGGTGCACAGGTTTCCAATACTAAGCTCATTCTGCATTTCTGTTCCTCAGCATCCATATACCCAAAACATATACAACTTCAAAGCCTTAATTCAGCTCTTATGGTTGTTTCACAGCAGAAAGATCTAGAATTTCCACATCATTCAACTCAGAGGTCAACATATGTTAGTTTTTAGAGAACAGTAGTTATTTGAACCTTTCTGAGACTCAACTACCCAGCAAGGGAAGATATCAAACTACAGCGTAGAAACAACCTGCATGCACACCAGTACTGCAGACAGAGTGGACTGAAACTTAAGCCTACTTGGCCAAATGAGTTTAAAGCCATTTATACAAGGCACAGCAACATGCAGTGAGTAACTAGGACATGCACTATAATAAAAGATCATAAATTCTGATCGGAATCTGCCTTTGGCAGAGAAATAAATCATTTGAATTTAAAAAAAAAGTACAAATCAAGTTCCTCCTCTGGAGATTTACAAGAGTTGTCAAGTACAATACCTTTGCGTTGTCAAGGCCACAACGCTGCCTGAGGATTTTTAGTCTTTCCAAATAAACTGAAGGACCCACTTCCTCCCCATTTGTGTTTCCTATAGAGGAAGATATAGTGTGGGTAGACACAGGAACACATGTTCCTTCCATCTGAGAAGAAATTCCTGGAGGATGAGGGGAAGGAAGGAAGAAAAGTTAAAACCAATTAAAAACATCAAAAAAGAGTAAGCCTCTTGGTCAGTTCCCTGAAATAAGATGCAATGAATGAAGAACTAACCAATCTATAAACTACCAAGCTATTTGCATTTGCTAGTATAGACGTATCAGCACTTCCAATTCCTTGCAAGAGTGACAACTGAAAACCAAGAAAAGAAATGGAGAAATTTAAGAAGTGGCTGCAGAGCAGCTCCAGAAGTGCCGAGGTCGACAGCTGAAGACAACAGCGGGGAGAGAGGAAGATCTGATGTGGATTAGCAGTAAGTAACCACAGCATTTGACAAAATGAAGTCAGCAATTGGCAGGATGGGAAATATTTGAAGTCTTCTGTCTTCTTCTAGTTTAGCACTACTTTTGAGTTTACCACTGATTCTAACACCTCTTTATTCCATTTGTGTAACTTAAAGCTTTTTCTTCCAGTTCAGTCTCAAAGAGCAATTTCTGGAAGGCAAATAGCAAGGTTTTTAAAGCTTCCCTACCAAAAGACTAGAAAAGGAATTTGCATGATGAAAAAAGCTTTTCCATTATGAAATGAGTTGCAAATTCTAAGATTTAGCACAAACAAGGGTTTGTTTTCACTAATATACTGCAAGGGCATTTAAACAAGATGAAAGGAAAATTAAGGTTAAGCATTTATACTTTTAATACACTTACTTACATTTTACTCTAAATAAAGCACTGCTGCAATATGGAACAATATCCTTTATTGTAACAAAATTATAGTTAGGGAGGGGAAAAAAGACAATTGTGGAATGCAAATTTCATTTTGAAAATTGCTGTACTAATTTCCCAGTTGTACAGACTTTTAGGATGAAAAGGTAGAATTTTCTGTCCTACCTAGTTAAACACATCTAAGAGGTTCTGAAAGAATCTCATTATCTTCCTAAAGTAATCTACAATACAGGGATAGAAGAAGGAACAGTAGTAGAAAAAAGGACAAAGTCTGACAGGACACAATGAAACGTGAAAGAAATGAAAGTGAAAGGTAGTTTTGATAGACTGCATATCAGTTTTTACTGTCAGCTAATGATTTGTCACATTCCCTCCCTAAAACTGCATTAAATACTCATTTGTACTTAAAAGACTCGCTAACAAACTGTTTTACAGGAATTTATGCAATTAAAAAGCTAGTTTATTGGAAAGGGATCATCACAAATTCTGCTAGAAAAACAGTTCAAGTTATTTAAAATAAGCTTTCCAATTCCATAGTAAACAATACTATAAAATGAATTTCTGCACCTTTTTGGTAAAAAGGTAAAAAGGAGAACCTGACTGCTGCTGCTGTTATAAACCAAGTATTTACCTTGCAGAACCAATTTTTGATACCGGACACACGAAAACATAGGCTAATGTTCAACCCACACTACGGGATACGTATTAGAACCACTTATTTACCAAGCCTTTCAGATGTTTTCTACATTTAGTGTGGTTATAACTTTTTTTTTGTAAACAAAGAATGCATAGTCCCTGCAAACGGTGCCTCCTGAAGCAACACAAGCACCAGGAAAATATGTGGCTTGCTTTGGAAATCCATAAACATCTACAAATATTAGTTTCTACCAGAAGACATGTAACTGATCTCTCTGCTTCTCATAAATGAATCAGTTTTGCTATAACATGTACCTGTAGAAGGAGCAATGCGTCCTTTCCCCTCACGTTCTGTTTCTATCAGTCGGAGGCCTCTTTCCACATAGCTCTGGAAGAACTGAGAGGAGTTTTTCAGGAAAGGCTCAATGTCTGCATCAGAATATTTCTTTTTGTATTCATACAGCTCTGCCAGACCCTGGGAGGGAAGAGTTCCTATGAATTACTACAACTGCTGTATACACCATTCCAATGTATCATGCCGCCTTCTTCCGTGCAGGAAGGGAGCACTCACCTCCTTGGTGTTCTCCTTTGAGCCAATCTTCTTAAAAATTTCTGCCAAAATATCATTAACCTTGGCTTTTGAAGCCTTTTCCTCCTAAATAAATAAACAAAAGGAGACTTTTAAAACAAAGTGAATAAAACCAGATGGAAGTCAGACAAACCCATGCCACCCTCAGATCTGCCAGCTGGATACAGAGCTTCCAAGATGAAAAAAATCTTCAAGTGATCAGGGTTCTACACAGCCACTGTTTACACAGAATGAGAGGAAGGACATCAAGCTGTAGGACTCCTTCTGAGAAGTTAGTGTTTACAACCTGGTTTGGGTATGGTTAACTTTTAGCAGATCAAATGCAGTATCAGGCAGCATTAAAGCTATGCTGCACACTGGAATGTCCTGGAGAGCACTTCATCCTGGGTTACGCACAGAATACTCACATAAACACACACAGCAACTTCCCAAAACAGCCATAAATGAAAGGGGAATTAGAAGAGTATTTCCAACATTAGTTCCATGTTGAAAAGGCAATCACTACTGCACATTCCACAAACATGAAATTAAGCTTGTTTCTTAAGCTGCCTTACATTCCCTTTCCCTACCAACACATTTTCTTTACTTACTATGCGAGAAGCTCCTTTTTCTGTATCCTTATCAGCTTTTCCACTCTGGTCCATGGAGTGTTTCATTACTCTACAAAGGTGAGCTTCTAGCTCAGACTCATTTTTGTTGTCTATCATTGTTAAATGATCTAAGATCTAAAAGGAGAAAAAAGGAGAATAAATAAAAAAAGAAAAGATAAGGAAAAACTTTAGACACTGCATGAACATCCAATTTAAAAGCACGTGACTAGTGATTGCTCTGACCTTGGGCCCTTTCAACTTGCACAGGGTGTGAAGCAGAGTCTTCAGTGTTCTTATAGGAAAATCACTCTTACATTGCTTCAGCTTCTCTTTGGGAAAGACTTTCATGAAAATGTGGATATCCAGCAGAATCCGATCCAGATTTATGCTATTAATGGTTTCTGGAAGAAGACGCACCATTCTCCACAGACACTGGAACGAGAGGCTGACTTAAAGCAAGACAACTCCAGGAAAAGCATTCAATTATATAATGAGAGATTACACATTACCACTGAGTCACTTCACTCTCCTACCATGTACAGGCACGCACTGTCTGTCTGCTCAAGCTATATTTGCACTGCTACGTACTTTCTCTTTGTAACTAGCGGTACAGTATCCAGATCTTTCTTTAGAGCTGATGCATAAATGCGGTGCTGACTTGATCTACGGCAGGAGACTGAACGCTGTGTGTGAAGAAATTTCAGCAGATAATACATACGTGCTATGTACACTGACACAGAGCACAAGCTTTTTAGGTTTAGCCTCATTAAGAACACCTAAGTTGTCTTTAAATCACACCAGTTACAAAAGGGTGTTGTATGATAAAAGAGAAAAGATCACAGTCATGCTTTAAATGCAAACATTTGTGTGTTCACTCTATCTATCATTAGAGATGACAAAATAGAAGTCAGCTCCAGTCTGGGACTGTTTGAATCCATAGTACGGTGCTGTGCCCAAGCAAGTAAGTCCAGCAGGTGACTTTACAGCTCTGTATGGATTTTGGATTAGTGTGCACAAGTTTCTGTAAACTATTAGCAGGTGTCAAGCTCCCTCCTGGCATACACAAGTCCCTATATGTGACATCTAATAAGGTTATAAGAATTATAAGAAGTATTTCAAGTTTTGGCCACTAATTCTTTTTTTAACTGTATATGTTGTTTCAGCTGAGATGATTCATATAAATCAAGTAAGTTCAAAATCTCTATTATAGGCTCACCTTCATGACAAGTTCTGAAAACTTAGGAGAGCTGGCTGTTGCTAGAAGACTGTCTTGGAGCAAAACAAGCAGAGCACTGAAAGTAATAAATTTACAGATGTTAAACAGAAAAAGTTCTATACACAAGAAAAAAGGATGCCAAGTCACCCCAGAATACCACACTGGAGACTGAGGTTAGTCCAGCAGTTTACATCACGTTGTGTAACAGCTCTTTCCTTCTTTCTTTCTAGTTACAAGAATTTAAGAGGCAATCTGTTGAACTATAAAGCATATAAAATCTTACTAAGCTTGTTTGTTTAGCTTGCCTCCAACTGTGCAGATTGTGCAGTCAAATTCTGATCACCACTGACAATGAGTGGTAATTCTTAATCAGCTAACAATGATTCTACAGACATCTGTCTTTGCTTACAGAATGACTAGCAAATTCAGCCATTCAAGGAACGCACAAGAACAGGTGAAGAAAAGCAGTAATTGTGCAGTTTTCATTATATACCTCAAAATGTTGGTCTGGTCAGACTTCTCCAGAACTTTCACTACCAAGAGGTTGACTGATCGGATGACCTGCTCCCCCTCCTCAAGGTCTTCAACCCGAGAATCCAGCATTAACGTAATAAGTCCATGCATTAGGTCTTTAAGCACACCAGTGGAGGCCTCTCGAGCCAGACTCTCTATCTGAAATAGCTACAGATTGAAGACAGTATGAGTTTTCCCTGTACACGATCCTTTAATACAGGGATTTCTCTACACTACGCTGTCTAACCATGACATTTCTGTTTCCCACAACATTAAACAGTCAAAACACAACTACTAAGAAAGTTATTTCTACAGAGTGTTTTCTGAAAATATTTAGGCCACCAAATCAGCACTCAAAAAGGAATATTAAAAACAGATCTTAATAGAAGTATTACAGTGACTGTATTCTGCAGAAGCAACAGAGACCTTCTTTCCCAATTTCTCATTCCCCACTCCCTCTCAAGAGGTGCATTGATGAGCAGACAATAGTAATCTAACCTAGGTACAGGACAGATATTCCATTCTCCTACAACTTCTGCAATGGAGTTATTTGCTCTTCACCTCACATTTTACATCAAAGCCTTACCGTGATCATGCTCCCAATAATACAGCTGTAAAGTCTGACTATCTCATCTTTGTCCAGCTTCTCATCTGCCATGTGCGTGTTGTAGATTAGCCGAAGTTGCATAAATGTAGCTATTAGGAATTGGTCAATGTGGCCAGACATAGCTTCTGCTTTGTCCTCCTGCTTGAGTACCTCATCAATCTAAGATTTAAAAACAAAACACTCTAGTAAAGTCAACATAATGCAAACAGTGCAAAATAACAATGACTTAAAAACTTTTCTCTAGGAAGGGTTTTGCCTTGACCAATTGATTTGCCAAGGCACTTGTATTCTAAGCTTTCACCTGAAATCAGTAGCCACAGACCTGTACTGCTAATCCCAATATAACCAATTATTAATCTTTTAGAGAACTGTAATCCTATCCTGTACACAAATGAAAACACTCCATTAAAAATTCTGGAATTAAATTTCTATGAAATTTCTATGAAATCTTTTAAGTATTATGAAAACTTTAAAGTAGTTAAAGCCACACTAAAACCACGTAAAAACTGAGGCAAGACAGTCCTTTTGCAGAGGATCTATAAAACAGTTTACATTAAAAATTAAGTCTCACTGACTAACTGGCTTTTTCAAACTCAGAGAACAAATAATTTAACAAAACCAAAAAGATAACACAGAATCACTAATGAAAAAAGCGTTAAGTCTATTCTACCTCTTCCAAGTGGAATTTCTATTGCTAAAGCGAGTCAGATGGCCCCTGTGCACTTAGTTTTGTCATCAGGGAGATTCTGAGCAGAGTCCATGTCACCTGACATGATTGCTCCACCACAGTGCAACTCATCACCCTCGCAGACAATTAGTTTAGTACAGTGTGATTAGTTGCTACCTTAATTCACTTACCTGTGTCAGAGCCTGAATGCTTGTATTTATATCACCACTGGCTACTTGGGAAATGACAAAGTTGATAGTAGAAGCTGTGTTACTGTGCATGTCATCAAAGTGCGGGGACACAGCACGAATTCTAAACAGTTGAAAACAGGATTCATTACTTTTTTGGAGAGCTACTTTAATTCACACTTAACTACTACATTTCAGTCAAGATTTAGAGACAAAGGATTTTATTCTTCACTGAGGATAGTCAAGGAAGGAATCACTCTTTTTTAACATGTCTATTGCACTACTTGTAAAGACACTGATGATGCATTTACAAACTCAGAATTCTTTTACTATAAAAATACACAAGTAGAACTCAGGTTTTTCGTTAAAAATAACTGCTCTCCAGATTTCAGAACAGTGTAAGGGACCTTTGTTTTGACATCTCTTCAAATTAGCTGACACTACCCTCTTTTGTAAACAAGTCTGAATGTAGAGACTAGCCAATTCAGCTTCACAAAATGGTTTTTAAGCAGTCCTGCTGGTTTTACTTAGGAGTTAAAACTAAACTCACTTGGGCTCAGGAATCAAGACTGGCTCAAAAATGTCATCTAGTTTGTGCTGCACAAGTGCTGGCATCTCACATCTGACAGTTCCGTTGTCATTTTCAATTTCATCAAGATCCAGCTGAAATTCCCGTGGAACAGTATGTGTTGTCTCAGAGTGACTGCCCATGTTGCGGTTTTGGCTATAGAAATCAGGAGAGAGGTGTTAATTATACATACACAAGAGGCAAGAGTACTAGCACTAGCATCCACTGGTAGCCCTAAAGCTCTCAGAATAGCATAGATTTTGGAGTTCTGATTATATTTAAGCCCCGTAATAACTTCCTCTGCCTTTCCCCTAAGCCATGAGTAAAACAAACTTTTGTAGGCCAGAGGGCAGCTGGTAGTTACTTGCTTTCCTACTTCCTCTTGTAACCCACAAGACCCCCTGCACCTGTGACACATATGCAACAGTTTGAGATAACTAGTAGAGTTTACAGTAGTATAAATGGAATATAGCTTTGCAGTTAGTGTGGCTTTTTTCATGATGGACAGGATGCATATATACACAGCAACCCTGCAAGCAACTCTGAACCTAAGACTCCCAGCATCCCACATAACTTGTGTTGCATATTAGATTTTTCAAGGAAATATTCTAATACATAGTTCTCAACACAGACTTTTACTCAAAAATAATGAGCAGGCAACAAGGAATACAGTTTCTGAGCTTTTAGTTTCTGTTACTGTTGCCCCAGGCTCTATGATTCACACATGCTTATCCGGTTCTGTGCTTTATGTTTAACATAACAAGCTAAGAACAGGGTCTAACCAATACAAAGTTTAATGCAACACATTGAAAGTTCTCCCAATATTTTGAACAGCTGCTTAATGTGGAAGTGCCAAGTCTGCCTGCAGCTTGATCTATAGTCACCTTGACAGAAACCTGTATTTTTGGTTTCTTTTCTTAGTCAGAGACTTGTAAATAACCTAGAACCTAGAACTAGCCAGGGCAAACTAGTCATCCTCAGGAAGGGATGACTGGGATAGAAACTGAAAGATACAAGAGCCTTGCTACCAAGGAGTTAGTGGGCAGTACTTACATCCTATAAGTGCGATACATAATTCTGTCCATGGAGAAGCAGTGAAAAGAGGCACAAGACCATTTAGAAAGATTTCAAGACAGACAAGACAAAAAAACTTTCAGACATTTTGATTTATATTATTTGGCCGATTTTCACAACATGCAAAGATGATGATACAAGAACTAAAATGACATTGCCAGACATGATATTAGCACATACACTATGCAGGGCAGAGATCACAACGTATCATTACATACTTGAGCTTGGAGGACATGTCCTCAGCTGGTCCCTTCCGCATCATGCCAGCGTTAGCACTGATGTTTTGAGTACGTTGAGGTTTCTCCTCTGCCTGTCTCACGGGAGCAGCAGAGGGTCTCTTGGCTGACCGTTTTATTCTTTCCTCCAGCATGCTCATGTCTTTCTCAGAAAGCTGTAACACAGAACACTTTCAACTCAACTCGAGCTGTATGGATTTTAGACCTCTAGGTCACCTACAGGATGCATACCACTTACTACTGCAGACTGAAGTTTCCTATAACCAAGTAGGAACTGTCAATGCTACCACCGAGCAGCAAACTAACAGGGCCACTTTGGACTGCCAGATGTTACTTCAAGAGCTAATTAACCCATATTGACAAGCTGTAATATCAAATAGAGTTATTTCTAGCCCACATAATATTCAAGAAACAATTCATCTCGAATTCAAACTATGGTCCTATCAAGTGTTTCCAATTGTTGCATGTGTTGCTGCAAAAACCCAAACAAAAAGTTCGCCACCCACCTTTTCTATGTTCCCTGTTAGGAGACAAGACAGTGCTTTAACACTCTGGATCCTGCCACAGAAGCCAGAGTCCTTCAGACAGTTGTCCTGTTCAATGTACTCATAATTCAAGCTGAACACAAGAACGAACTTTAAACTCCAACTCAGGCAGTGAAAAGATTAATTTATACCTGCTTACCTACTGGACCAAAGATTACCAATAACTACATTTGAACACAAGTAGGCATGACAGTTTTGTGAGAACTACTCTCCAGCATCCCTATGATTTGGAAATCTTCCTGAGAACCCATACATTTTAGTTGCGACATACTGAAGCTCAGAAAGTCATGCTTAGAAAGGGCTGAATGGTTCAGGTGCTACGGTTCTTTTCTTAAACTTGAAAATCCAAAAGCAAATGGACTACGCAAATACAAGGAGGAGACAGATTGCACTCTGAACAATAGTTGAAGTAAGATGGCAATCTAAAATGTTAATGAAAATGCAACATTAATTCTCATGGAAATGGTTACCAGAGAAAACAAGAGTCACATTAGATTTCAACTTTTCAAGAAGTTGGAAAAAAAAGAAAAAAAAAAAAGGGGCAGCCTTGCTTCCCTGCTCATCATATTCCATAAAATATCCATTCAAGTTACTCTTTATAAACAATTTAATTCCCATGAAAGTCAGTGTTTTCCTTGTTTCTTCCAGTTTTGTTTTTCATTCATGCACACCCAGGTTATAAACACCTCTCCTAGGAAGACAGGCTGAGAGCTGGAGGTTGTTTAGCATGCTGAAGAGAAGGCTCTGGGGAGATGTCATAGCAACCTTCCAGTTCCTAAAAGGGGCCTACAAGAAAGCTGGAGAGGATTTCTACCAGGAGTGTAGTGATAAGACAAAGGGTAATTACTTAAAAATCAAAGAGGGTAGGTTTAGACTGGATTAGAAATTCTTGACTATAAGGATAGCTGAGGCACTGGAACAGGATACACCATCCCTGGAAGTGTTTAAGGCCAGGTTGGATGGGGCTCTGAGGAACCTGGTCTAGTGGAAAGTGTCTCTGCCATGGCATAAGGGTCGGACCTAAATGATCCTTAAGGTCCCTTCTCAAACCATTCTAGGATTTCATATATCCCACAGTCTGGGACTAATCAAATAATTTACTGCACCACAGATCCTCTGATAGTTATTTTCAAAAGTACAAAATGCTCTTGACACAAACAGCAAGATTTACCATGACCAATCACAAGCAAAACAGTGCTAATCCTCTACAAAAGAATAAGGAACAAAAAACCCCCAAACAATTCCACAAACCAAACAAAAACCCCCAAAACCAAACCAAACAAAAACTACCACCTAAATCCCAAACCCTCATAATCTTATTTCCAGTTATACTCACATTTCCAATCAGCTTGAACACTTGATCACCATGAACGTTATAGACAGTCACAATGGTGTTTAGCGCAGCATTGCGCACGGTGTTGTCCCTATCACCAATGTGAGTTGCCATTTCTTTTAAGGCTTTCCCTGGAGTTGGCTGGCATACATTCATGCCATACGATTCAACCAGGCATCCAAGCTCTTCCAAGCATTCTAAAGAAAGAAAATAACATACACACATTCAACTTGAAACTGGAAAGAGCCCTCCCAATTTCTGTGGTACTTGCACAACTTGAACATTCACTGTAGAGAACTGTCAATCACAAAGCTGATGATAGATACACTCCAGGTGCTTTACAGGATGAATAAATCATAAATATTAATGAATAAAAGTAAACTACAGGTGCAGACTACTTCACACAGAGAGAATATTTAAAAGCTGTCAGTCATTCCTATACCCTTCAAATACTTCCTGTTACCATATATGAGCAATGCCACGGTTAACTTCACATCTAGATGATTTAGACAGTTGTGAGCTTGCAATGCTATATTATGTATAGAATTTAACTTCCTGGTTATACCAGGATAAGATATTTTCAAGGTGACTGGGAAGTTGTTTGTAGTTAAAGCATCTTAACTTTACTACAGACATTACTTGTGTTGAGACAAATGTGCAATGTAGAGACATTTCTTGATCAGATTAACTGATTCCCTCAGTGACTAGGACAAGAGTATTGTCACCCTTCTCCCCAGCACTGTTTCACTAAGAAAACGAGCCTACTTAAGGGAGGCACAATCTTAATACTGATAGTAACTCGAGAGATTGCTCATCTTTGGAAGGTACAAAGACCAAAACCAAAAAGCAATATGACACTTTAAAATCTGATTCTTTAAACACTTAAAAACATGTGCATAAAATGCCACATGCAGGCAAATCTCACATCCCACCCCACACTCTTATGCTGGGTTTTTCAAGATACAAACCAAAGCAATTTCAAGTACTTTGCATAAGTCCAGTTCAACCTGCCATTTCGCACCTGCACGTTGTTTTGAGTTTTTGGATTTTGTCCCCTCCATGATGAACGGGAACATCTTGCTGGCTGGGTAGATGAAACACATCCTGTTCAGAATGGCACGTACATCCTTGCGGATGACATCTTTCGGTTCTCCTACCTAATGGAAAATGAATAAAAGAAAAAGAGGGGAATAAATATAGAATATTTTAAACAGCCTCATGACATTATTTCACTATTCCAAATAATGTTAGGAAAGTCAAAATTATTATCAAGGCAAAATTCCTTTTTGGTCAGTGTCTTTTAAAGGGCAATATGTAAGCTTCAAAGTGCCACATCTACATATCTTTTAAATACCTCCAGGGCTGGAAACTCAACCACTTCCCCGGACAGCCTGTTCCAACGCTTGACCAGCTGTTTGGTGAAAAAGTTTTCCCTAATATCCAACATAAGCATCTCCTGGCACAACTTGACACACTTGATTTTCTCTCATCTTATTCACTTGCTACTTAGCAAGAAAGAGACCAACACCCACCTCACTACAACCTCCTTTCAGGTAGTTATAAAGAGCACTAAGATATGCCCTAAGCCTCGTTTTCTCCAGGCTAAAAAACTAGGCCTGTTGTATCTCGTACAACTGGCCTCAGCCCATTGATCCAGTCTGTTCAGATCCCTCTGTAGAGCCTTCTGACCCTCCAGCAGATTGACACTCCTGCCCAACCACTGATGAAGATATTAAACAGGACTGCCCCAATTCTGAGCCCCGGGGAACACCGCTCATGGCCAGTTGCCCACTGGATTTAACTCCATTAACAGTAAATTTAGAATGAACATATTGCAGTATTTGATGGTATCCTGCTATATTCCTCACGAAAAATAAAGTTAGTTTCTGTAAAATAAATTGTACCTTTAGGATAAGATATGGAATGAAAGAGGATGCTTCATTTTCAGTGAGGTGATACTCTTCTTGACTCAACATAGTGAAAAGCAATTTAAGGTATTCAAGTGTTTTCATCAAAACACTTGTGTTGGTATCAAAGAACCGCAGGGTAAGCCATTTTAAGATCAAATCCAGGCAGCTGATGACTCCATCTTTTTCAATCTCCAAGTGCTTGAAGGAAGAAAAAAATTAAAAAAAAAAAAGGTTATGCACAATGACACACACACACACAGTTCAGGAAAAGAACAAAGAATAAGCTAAGCTATGTCTGATAAGACAGTCTATACTTATTGGTCAATTCGTAGAACCATAAATATTCACTTTTAACTTATACAGCTTTTCTGAAATTCTAAGAGAAGTCTCTGGTGAGGAAGTTTTCCCTTCTCCCAAGAAACAGTATTAATACCAACTTCACCATACCTCTGAAAATTATTTCTATATATGTTTAGGTTTCAGCTTCACAGAACAATGATTCCTGACTCCTCAGTGAATTCCTATTTCATTTGAATTCAAGCAGAATCTGTCATAGCAGATTCTATAGCACATCATCTACTACTGCAAACTCACCTCAATCATAACAGCCAGTGCTTTGTTGTGGTGCTGAAAGTCTGCATGAAACATCTCATCCTGTAGCCATTTGGCCACACAAGTGGACATCTGAGTTTTTAGCTGTTCAATATATTCATCACGGGGAGTAGTGAAATTCCACTTTAATACCTGTAAAAGGCAGCATTTAGAACTCAAAGCAAGCAATAAATTTTCTTCCTGAAAGATTCTGCTGATTGTATATCTTTTAGTTCTGCTTTAGAATCTGTTTTCAAAGTGTTCTTATTGCCAATAAGTCATAGGAAAAATCAGTGATGTTTGCTCACCTTCTCTCACATGAAAAATTTTCTTCATGTGGACTGGTTATCTCTAGGCCATCATCTTAATAATTATCAGTTAGAGTGGTTGTTTTTAAGCTACAGACAGGCCTATTTACTAGCAAGTTACAAATAACATGCATGTTTTCAGTAACAAAATTTCCCTAGGAATTGCTAAGTAGGGCTGTTCAAAATTAGTAAATTAAAGCACTTACAATGTATCCTAGAGCTCTGACATTGTACCTGAAAACAGTTCACTAACCTAATGATCCTGCACAAATTTTCAGCATTTACACGTCATAAAATCCCCATATGCACAAAATTTGGAAATCAGAAGAGAAACATCACAGTAAGCCAGATATTGACCTGTGAAATTCAACTGAAGAACCAGGTAATCAGTCCAAGAGACAGACAGTCACTTGCATTTTCACACCATAGTACATTTAATTCTAAATTAAAAACTAACAAATGCCATTAAAAAAAAAAATCTCCTTCAAAACTTGTGAATACATTCCAATTTTTCTCACCTTCAGACCTTTCTCCTCTTTCATCCTCTGTTCTTTCCCATTTGGGACTATGATAAAAATAGGACCTGATTTATCATCATCTTCCTTCAAACTAGGCTTGCTTAGCACCTTCTTCCCTTGTACACCCTGAAAAAAGCATAGTATTAACAGGCAACACAAGACATATATATGCCTCATCCCAGCAATCACAAGCATTAGATACCAGCCAACCTCATGCTGCCTATGTATATAAGAGCCAGAGAGAAGCTGAAAGAAAAATGTTGATTAGAATTTTAAAAGTGTGTGCTCTGCTGCTGTGGAAGCAATACCCATGACAGTGTGCGCAGTAGTACCCTGTGAAGTACGACACATCACTCAACCAGTGTGCTAGTCACCCACACACATCCCTAAAACCCAACGCGGTACCTGTTTGATAGACTGGCTCTTTGTCAGACTTGAACTGCCTTTGCTGAGGCTTGTATTAGCTTTGGACAGGCTGGCATTACCCTTGGATATATTGCTATTAACATCTGACTGCTGTAAATAAGCCACAGAAAAGTCTTTGTTGTTAGACAGCTATTTACTCTTCAGAGTTACCATTCCAAACCTATTAATGCATTCGCAGCAAAGGCCAGTTCCAAACTGATAGAACACTGCATCGACTTCAGCAAATCTACAGTATTCTTCAAGGTCTGTTTTGCTCATTCTTGCCATGAATACAATCAAATGTTCTTCTTACAGCACTACTTCAGACAATGGAGGCTAAATAGGACTGTAGAACAATTCAGCTTATTTTTAGCTATACCCACAGGACAAACTTTGAAGTTAATAGCAAAAAACAATTACTGTAAAGCAAAACAGAAAAACCTAACCACGGATTCACTGTAATCAATTGAGACTGTGCTTTTAGGCATGTTCCTTCCCTTTTTTCACTAGTGATTGAGAACATTTTACCCTTCATATTTTAAGGCAGAGACAAATTTCTTTTGATATGTGGATTCAAAAGTAATGTTAAAGTATAACATTGGAACTGTAATGGTAAGAATGGATTCTCAATAGCACAGAATCAAGGAGGCCAAGCAGATTTCGGACAGATTGAGTGTCTCACAAGACTGTATTTTTGACAGTACAGACTTTAAGAATTAAACAGGTAATGATAACAGTGGTGATTAGGTAAGTGATACGGGAACACCTGTCACTTTAGAGCTTAAGGACCATATTCTTCTACCCATAACAGATTAACAAACCACAGCTATTAACTTCATGGAACTGATTTTATACAAAATAAAACCAACATACCTTAGTTTTAGAGGACGGTCCTCCTGCTTTGGCTTTTTTAGGATCAGGCTTGGTTTCCATGGTATTAGACCCCAAATCATCAGCAAATGCTACAGAAACAATAGACCATTTCAAGATATCTACAAGCCCATTTTAGGTTATCAGTTTTCTGCTCTAAGAACAGAAGAAAAACTGTTCATGGATACAATATGCTTATCACACAGATGTCTGAGGATTTTAGACCCACAGAGGAGGTCCCTTAAATTCCATGTTAGCATACAAAGTTCTCATAATTAATATCATACTATGTTAGAAAATTTGTCATTTTCAAAACAATTTAAAAATGCACAGACATATACTTTCCAGGCTAATGTCTAGAGCTGTAGTTGCACCTGGTTTGAGCAGGCAAGCTAGCCCCAAGCAGAGCAATAAGACTGGACTACTACTTCAAATCACTTGTCCCCTAATCCCATTACCCTCTTTTGCATCAGCACAAGCAATCTGGTAGTCCCAGAGTAAACTACATTGAGGAAGTGGTCTAGATAAAAAAATAATGTGAAAACATTTTAAAAACATATTATGTTAAAATCAGATAAGTATTACAAAAAGCCTTTCCCTGCAGCCCATGGGTTTTAACTTCAATACTAAGTAGATATTTTCAAATTTTCAAATAGCAGCTGACAGATGGCTGTGTGGAAAAGAAGCACCCTCCTACATTGGAAGCTGATTCAACTGCAAGAAAGGCCAGAATTGCAGACAGCACTCACTAGATTACACAGTTCTTTGTAACCCTAACTATGCTGAATTCCTCTCCTCCAGCTAAATATGTTTCTTCTTCTGGAATGTCAAAAAGCTTCAAACCCCACGTCTTTCTCGGATGTTTCCCAGAATATAAGAGAGGTTACCTGATGCAGGTTGGAATTTGGCTGGAGCTGTTCCCCCTACCACTCTGGAAGATGATTTAGCAGGGGGAGCTGGTTTGGCTGGCATGTTGGCTTTGGCTTTCTCAAGCATGGCCAGTACCTGGTCTTTGGAAGTTGGCTAGAGAACAAAAAGGGGAAAAAAGAAGTGATAAATTTAGCAGTGACTATTACTAATCTTTAAAATACAAGCCACAGACAAGGAAAACAACAGTAGTTTGAAACAAGCTATTCTCTGTTTAGCACTTTCCAGGTTGCTTATCTTAAAACATCAATGTTCTTATATACTTTTGTTCTGAGATAAAACATCTTCTTATTAAGTTTCTTCTGCAAGATCTATGGGAAACACGTGCACCAGCAATCTGTTCTAAGTGAGTGGTCCTATGAAGTCAATGGAATGCCCTACAATTATTCTTCACTCAAGGGTTCATAAGCCAGACCAAACTGCTAGAAGTCATCCGAAAGTATGAGTACAAAAGCATACAGTGGGACAGTAACTGGTATGGAAGCTATCTGCAGGCAGATTTTTTTTCAGAAGAAATGAAGAGTGAATAAATATCAGGCTCTTGAAGTGAAAAGCCTGTAGTGGCAGTAATCATTTCTGAAGTAGAGAAAGCTCTAACTCACAGCCTCCTGATACTATTTTCAGCCCCCCTGAAAATATTTGATGCAGACAAGCTTACATGACTCAGGACAGCCTATCATGAGACTGTGAATGTGACTTGTTAATATTCACTCATTCAAGGCCACGTTATCTAATCTTTGTGACAGAAATACCTTCAGCTTGCCAGTGGCTTTTGCCATCTTCTCAAAGCCAAGATGCATCATAAAGAATGGCAGCGCATCCTGTGCCTTTTTGCGCACATCCCCATTTCGATCTTCAAGGCAGGAGTAGAGGTGAGGCACGCATAAGAGTAGGTCAGAAGGAACAGTACGGAGGGTAGGCAACTTCTCAGCCAACCAACCAAGAAGCTGAAAGAAAGTTTTAAAATAAAAGTTTTGGAAGAAGTGCCCACAGTGCTCTGTCAGGCCACAAGACTCTGAATAGTAGTCCCTTGCATAACTCTGTGTGAGTAGGAAAAACCCACCCCAAACTTCCTTCCGACAAATATTCATAACCAATGTCAACTTTGATGTTAGCAATTACAGAAATAAAAAATTGAGTCCAATATGTTAATGTACATCTATCTTAAAACTTGAAGCATAGTCTCTTAAAACTGTGAAGGTTGTTGCTTTTGAAAGCAACAGAATTTCATCTGCTCTTTTTAATGAATCCAGTTCTGTTCCATGGTGAATCTGAGGGAAAACACACTAGCACTGAAAATGCTAATCAAAACAGACGAAAGTTTCATTTTAGAGGCACTGAATGACAGCTATCATGCAGGAAGAAAGCTTGTTATTAGCCTTTTGAGGTTTAACAATTTTATGTCAGTACAGAGACACAGCTACTAGTTTTCTCATGTAATTGTAGCATTGTGCCACTTCAGCCTGCATAGATAAACAGTCCATAGAACATAAGGTTATTTTGATTAGACACACAAGAAGTTTACTTCACAGAAGCCTACCTCTTGTCTTAGGAAAGGATTTTCTTTCTTGAGCTCCTCAGACAGGTCTTCCCCTTCCAGCCACTCTTTCATGCCAGTTTGTTCAGCCCAGGCATTCACAGTTGCTAGTGCAGCAGCACGAACATTATTCTGCAGCAAGAACAAGATATAAGAAGAATAAATGTAAAGAGTGGTCAGAAGGCAACAATCATCCTTCCTATGAAAGGAAAAAGCTTTCACATCATGGGCTATGAAATGTCTTTTTTTATTCACTACTTAAGAAGTCTAAGATCCAGAAGAATTTAGTTTTAATGATGGTATCATTTGCAGCAATCACTGAATCAGACATTATACTTATCTACCATACAGCACATTAATGAATCAAGGCAAGTGGGTTATAGAGCCTGCTATTAGGGCACTTACTTAGGACACACATGAGCAAAAGTCAAGTCAGGAACAGGGAAAGCCCTCTAACTCCTACCAATTTCCATATTTAGTGGTTTTTCCAAGCACAATTTAGAACAGCACCCTTTTTGAAAGAGCTATATGAAGTTATGAGAAGCCAGATGGAATACCTAAAAAATCACAGTTCCTTAAAACATTATCAGTGTAGACATGACTCTATATATGACCCTCTACCGTAGGTTGAATTTATGAGGAAAGTTAGTAATGTAACAGACTCATTTATGTTTAATGTAAATCAATATTAAATGTAGAGGTAACATCTAGGCATATATGTAAATAAGCAGTGAGCATCCTCTCAAATAACTTGTCCTATCTTCAGTCTCCTTGAGAAAAAGAAACAAATCACATGTTCCAGATAAACAGATGTTCATCAGCCTCTCTGACAAGACCTTGGTTCCCCACCACCCAAATTTATCTACAAGCTGTTGACTTTCCTCAACTATTCAGTGGGTCCACTAAAAACATACTGAAGTAGCGTGCAGGAAGGACTGTCCTCATCCTCAAAAGCTGGATAACTTTGATAAACTAGTTAAATCTTGCACTTGCAGTACTTAAAAAAAATACTACCTTAAAAATGTTTGAATGAACGTACCATCTTCTGTCAGCATTATAGTTCTTAAAAGTAAAACTGGTATTACTCATTTTAGTAACACTAAATTAATCACAATTAGTCTTATCCTTAAACCATGTACTTGCAACTGAAGTACCAAGGCAGATCTTTGAGCAAGCTGGTCTAGTGGAAGGTGTCTGCCCATGGCAGTGGGGTTGGAACTAGGTTGGAAGGGAACCCTACAGACCATCTAAACAATTCTATGACTCTACAAAGGGACTTTATTGTTACCTCAAGATAACTGATGAACAAAAGAAGAATTCAACAGTCACATAAAATCTCAGTTCTTGAAGACTCTTAAAGACAAAACAATGTGAACCAGGAGTTTTTTTATCCAGCCCTAGGACCAGTCCTAGTCTTCCATTGTTTGGGACAGGCAGATCCAGCTTCTGTTCTTTTTCCTACTCACATTCAGAGTAGAGACAGCTGAAGTATGCCACCTCTGATAACTGCCCGTGACTTCTGGTACAAGACATCAGGACCTTCCCAAACTTCTTTCCTCCACTGTTTCAAATTAGCTCTTTCCCATGGTCCTAGCTCTGATCTTTACATAGCATCCTGACAAGCTCGACACTGACATTATACAAGCTGCAGTGTCAGTTGTGAATGTCCTGTGTCTACCTACAGGTCTCTTACACAGTGACAAAGACAACAACAATGTATACTGGAATCCACAGTGATATGCTAAAAGAACCTTTACCAAGCAAACCTGCTTAGTGCCTAAGGTAGTGTACTTGCAGCACTAAAAAATATGCATACAGTCACCACATTTCATTTAAAAGCCAAATTATCACACTGACTGGGTTTAGTTACAAGCAGGAGACTACGGTTCAAATAGAATATATATTCAGGTACAAATTCATATTTGAATAATACGCTGTCATTCAGGCAAGAACTTTTCAAAAAATTTGTGAGCTTCCAAAGAAAGTTTAAATGGCCATCCACTTCTTAAAAGCAGTCCAAATAGCAACAGTTACTTTCAGACATAGATCAGATATGCAAAAAGCAAAGAGATTTGGATGACTGTCCTACCTTACTATCTCCTAGGACTGTAATTACAGGAATCCCCAAATTTTTCACATGCTGTTTGATATTGGGGCCCATTGCTGTTGCTAGCTGCTGAAGAATGCTCAGTGTTTGTTGCACCTGCACATAAAGAAAAAAGGTTTTAAAGAAAACAGTGTTACAAGCATGTGTACAAAAACTCCAAGTTATATGCGGAAAAGCAACACTGCTGTTTTTTACTTTTTTTTTTACTTTACTAAAACACTAGATTTTTACTTTAGAATACCTGCTTAATGACACCTATTCCAGACTTCAAATTCAACATAAATGAATATAAAATCCTTCTATATTGTGAGCAAATTAAATTTCAACTAAAAATATTTTCAAACAATGGACAATTCATTTTTGTCACAAGTGAAGCAATTATTCAAACTTTTTTTAAGGTTTGCTTACATTACACTCAGAGTAAAGGTAGATTTTCCTTTTTTCAAAGGCTTTTTTAAATAAAAAGGAAAATATTTATAAAAATAGGCAAATATACGATTTAGAAACACACAGTACACTGTCTTCCAGTTGTTGATTTCATGACATTGTAACAGACCAAGTATTAAGCAAGGTTCAAAAGTCATACATAACTCAAGTTATAAGCTGGAAACAGCTGAAACAGATTTTGAAAAACATACCAAGATTTTATTGGAGTCATTGAGACGATTCTTCAGAGCAGCTGGAAGTTCTCCTATGTTTGGATGTATGAACTTTGCTTCATTTAATATGCTTGTCACTTCATCTAGACCTTCCTTCCTGATCTTCCAGTTTTTATCCCCAATCTTAGACACTAGTTCAGCTGTGATCTTATCACTGCAAGAGAAAAACAGGTAAAAAGCCCACTTTCTTAGTTATCTATCTATTAGTATCTGAGTGCTTCAAAACCACAGATTTCTGCTTAGAAAGAGTTCACAAACACAAAGTTTTGAATTGCAGTGAAAGTATGCCTTCTGGCTGCAGAATCTAAACCTACCCAATATCTGTTCTTGGCAAGAGATCCACAACATCATTCCCAACTTCTTCTTGTTCTTCCTCCTCACCATCATCCCCACCTCCCACACTGTGCCTTGAAATGCCACGAGTTGGAGTTGGTGCTGTCTGGCCTTGCATCTGCAAGCAAAGTAAAAATCAGAAACAGCTATTTTACAATTTTGCCTTAAAAATAAAATCCCTTGCCTGATACAAATGCACTGGCTCGGGACGAGAGACTTCTAAAACATTACTCTATTCAAACAGAACCAGGAACTTTTGAAGTTCGTAATGAAAAATGTGACTATTGGCACAGCTACACATAATGACACTGCAGCTTTTATGCACTGCCTTAAAAAAATCTGATTCACTTACAAAAACACATGTTAGAACACAATATTACTACAGACTCCAGGTACTGAAGTTTTAAAGTAGTTTTAATAATACTTGCTAGTAAGAGAGTTACACTTCATACCTTTTCAAATTCTGCATCTATCTGGGAGAGAAGGGCTGGCTTCTCATCCTCAAAAAACATTCGCAGAGGAGGTCCCACATAAAGATACATTACTCCCAGCAACGTAATGGCAGAAGTTCTCACAGCCTGCCAGAAAAAGGACAAAAACACTCAAGTCTTCAGATAAAGGACTGATAATAATTCAGGATTAATATTCTAAATTTACTCACTGGGTTAGTTGCAGCAAGAGCTATCTTCACATTACTGATGAAAGCTTTGACGTTCAGCCTGTAGAAGAAAGATTTCTCCCATAAAGAAAATGTAACACAGGAAACACCAAAGGAAATCATCACAACATGTTAAAGAAAAAAAAATACCCGGAGACAGATTTCTACTACTTGCTTACATGAAGAACATATTTGCACCTATGAAATATCATCACACATACAGTGTAGACAGTAGCTATTTAAATAACTACTGAAAGAGAGCAGTTTGGAGAACAGCCTATGTATGAAAATCAATACAGTAAACATATGATAATTTATATCAAAGCCAACTATTATTACAGCTAGAAAGTTCCTTAAACTACATCACCTACGTAACTGCTAGGACTGAAATACTGATGAAAGAATTTAGAATAATTTTAAGCACCTGAAATGTGGCTATATAATAAAGGGGAGGGTTTGCTGTTATTGTGGGGTTTTTTCTGTTTTGTTAGTCAGGCTCTTCCAGAAAAAGGCACAAATTTAAAAAATAAATTTACAGGAGAAATAAAGGAAAGTTTAGATTTCTGAACCTTCTATACCATCAGCAATCTGTGCAGCCTCAAACAGTGTTGCTCTAGTAGCGTATCTACACACAGGTTACCCAACTGTAAACACATACTTTTTGGGGAATTTGACAAAGAAAAGAGTTTCCTTTCCAGACTTAATGTTACTATCCATTTAATAGCTGCGAAATGCCCTAAGACAGGAATTGTAACTGCCCAAGTAGTCAAATTGGTATTTGAAGTTATCACTGCTTAGAAATTTTCTTCTCAACAGTACAGTGTATTACATATGCTTCAGTTAAGAGATCGATAAAAAATTTAAGAATACTATCCCTGGTTCTAATGGAGAACCCATTTCTTACCCTCAGAGAGCCAGATACAACTGCTATTTTGTTGGCTAAATCTTCATCCTGTTATCAGCATCAAAATGTCTCCCTGGAGAGTAATAAGCATCCTGGTATGTACTCTTCCATAGCTGTCAGATTTGGTTTGGGGTTTTTTTTAAACTATAAAACATAGTGAACCACCTGGGTGCAGGTGTGTGTATCCCAGCAGTATAGCAGAAATACAGTAGTACAGCTCCTTGCCCAGCCCACACCTAAAGCACCTTAAGTTTAAGAAAAATGCTCCTCAGAGAAGGTCAAGTGATGAATAAACCATCTAGTAACGTAATCACATCCCATTCCACAAATAATGTCAGATACTTTCATTTACACAATTATAGCTAGAAGAGCACCTGATGGCTAGCATTAAAGACTAAGGAACAAGAGTTCAGATGAAGAACAAAATCTTAGTCCTAGAGTACAAACATTTTCATTAGAGTTTCTCTTAGCAATTTACTTAAAAGACTTACCCAGAAAAGCCAAATTCTTTAATTGCATTTGAAAGCCAGTTCAAGGTTTCTGACTGATTTTTAGGATTCTTCTGAGAGAAAGCCATAGCCACAACCTGGAATAGAAGAGAGTCAGGTATAAATTTTCACTGGCAAACCAGATGACAAAGCACTGTAATAAAGACACCTGCAAAAAACACAGGGCATTGCAACTGAACAGAAAAAGCTCAATTAACATAGTAGGAGAAAGCAATTGTATCACTGTAGTAGAATACAATTGGAACTGAGGTGAACCACAAGTTGCTGAAATACTTAAAGGCAGCCAGAGACACCTTTATTACAGACTGCTCTGGCAGTATTAAAAGAGATACTG
The DNA here is from genome assembly GCA_013396775.1 of Cephalopterus ornatus. Taxonomy (NCBI): domain Eukaryota; kingdom Metazoa; phylum Chordata; class Aves; order Passeriformes; family Cotingidae; genus Cephalopterus; species Cephalopterus ornatus. The sequence goes on along the minus strand of VZRE01012763.1, from coordinate 162,941 downwards.
GTGAATTACTCATTATTACTGATGCTGGCAGACCATGGAACACATCCTCCTAGAAGCCGTGCTAAGGCACATGGAGGACAAGGAGGTGACTGAGACAGCCAGCACAGCTTCACCAAGCACAAGTCCTACCTGACCAACCACAATAAAAGGCCTTCTATGATGGAGTGACTACATGAGTGGAGTTACAGATGCCATCTATCTGAACTTCTGTAAGGCCTCTGACATGATTGCAGAGAGATGGATTTGACAGGTGGACTGTTGGTGGATAAGGAATTGGTTGAACAGTTGCATCCACAGGGTAGTGGCCAATGTCCTGACGGACATCAGTGACGAGTGGTGTCCCTCAGCGGTCTGTACTGGGACCAGTGCTATTTAATGTCTTCATCAACAACACAAAGGGATTGAGTGCACCCTCAGCAAGTTTGAGATGAACCACATTGGTGCAATCAACATGCCTTAAAGATGGGATGCCACCAGAGGGACCTGGACAAGCTTGAGAAGTGGGTCCATAGGAACCTCATGAGGTTCAACAAAGCCAAGTGTAAAGTGCTGCACCCGGGTCAGGGCAACCCCGGTATCAGCAGTGGCTGAGGGGGAGAGAGTGAGAACGCAACCCAGCCAAAGAAGGCTCAGAGGTGCTGGTGGATGAAAGGTTGAACATGAACAGGCAATGCGCATGTTCGTCCCAGAAACACAATTGTGTCCTGGGCTGCCTTAAAAGCAGTGTGGTCAGCAGGTCAAGGGAGGGGATTTTCCCTTCTACGCTGGTCTTCTGAGACCCCACCTAGAGCGCTGCATCCAGCTCTGGGGTCCCCAGCACAGGAAGGACACAGACTTGATGAAGCAAGTCCAGAGAAGAGCCACCAAGATGACTGGAAGGATGGAGAACCTCTCCTATGAGGAAACACTGACAGAACTGGAGTAGTTCAGCCTGAAGAAGAAAAGGCTCCAGAGTGATCTTACTGCAGCCTTTCAGTACTTGAAGGGGGCCTACAAGAAAATTCCTGACAAGAGCATGTATTGATAGTACAAAGGGGAACAGCTTTAAACTGAAAGGGGAATTGTGAATACCCCATTCCTGGAAATGTTCAAGGCCAGGTTGGAAGGGGCTTTGAGCAACCTGGACTAGTGGAAGGTGTCACTGCTCATGGCAGAGGGGTAAGGACCCAAATGATCTTTAAGGTCCCTTCTAACTCCAACCATTCTGTGATTCTATTTCCGCTTCTGGAGTAACATACCTTCTTCTACTTCACAAGCTCTCTCGCAAACAAATAACTTCCAAGTAACAGAGAAAAACCAAAGATTTAGGATTTACTTCTCAGATGGAAAGGACACTCCACAATATTATTTCTGATTTTATTTACTGAAAGAACACCTTTGCTGCTTACTCACCTGCTCAGCAGTCCATGGCAACTGACATGCTTCTGCTATTGCTGTCATGGCTTCTTTCGCATTACTCCCACATTTCACATCACCAACCTTGTCTACAAGACCATCCAGCACAACCTGTGCCGAAGTTTTGGAGAAGTTTCCTTTTTGTGCAATCAATGCAACTATATGCAGCTTCATTTGCATCACCTGAAATGTCCACAACAGCAAGAAAGTTACCCATGTCTTTGTATATTTTAGAGTGTTTTTTTATTCTATCTACCTATAGGTACATAAAAAAATTAGATGTATTTGGGGATAAACGCAAATGCATACAGACATTTTATACACACACATATTTATGTTTTTGTGTGACTATGCATAAAAATGTGTGCACACAAGTACATATTGTTAAATTTATATATACACAAGAACACTGGGCAGCCATTATCTACTTTTAAAACTCACATATACACACGTGTAAATCCACACACATGTATGCACATACATCCAGAGACAACGTTTGAAGATATCCAAGTCTCAAATGTCAGCAGAAATAAAATCTAATTTCACAGTTTATAATGTCTCACTGACTACAGATAGAACTGTGGCCACGGTGTTATGACTATCACCAGTGACACATGCACCGACAGCCTTTTAGTTGGAAAAATAGCTTACATCAAGTAACAAAAAATGAACTGTTAGTAACTGAAGGATAATCTATTACCTGAAAATTCGTTTCCTTCCAACCAGGTTTCTTGGCCAGCATTCTTACTAGAGCTTGGCAAGGCATTTCACTTCTCTCCATAAGCTCAACAGCCTAACGGGTAAGCATTAAGTTAGCCAGTGGGTCAAAAATTATACAAAACTCAAACAGAAGTTCTCAAATGTCCTCTAAATATTTTCTTAATACTGAATTACATTGCAGAAATTCTCAGCATAAGAACTTACCCCAAGAGCCTTACTACAAGACCCACTTTTACAAGGAGCCCATTTACAGGGACTGAGCCAACATTTAAACTATAGCATTCACATCACTACACCTTGTATGTTCTTTAACAAATGTCCCTAACGACCACTATTGGCCACTCCAGCCCTAAGAATTTAACATTTAACTAAAAACAAACAAAAACCCCCAAACAACCCACCCACCCCTCAAAAAGCTATTTTTGTTTTTTAAGATTAAGTATATTATGCACCTTTCACAATGGAATGCTGACTACACAGCAGAGATTCAGCCTGAATGTAATCTAAATTACTGTCTTCTGTCTCTTGTTAGGTTTATTCATTCAACTGAAACTACTATATCTTTACATTTGAATAAAGCTGGCTTCTGCAGCACTATTTCATTGCAGCCAGTCACCATTTCCTAATTGAAGTCAGACACTTTTTCCACTAAAATATTAACATTCAGTCACAACTGTAATGGTGTAGCGCTATGAACTACTTGTACATCCACAGTTCAAGCCTTTTTGAATCTGAACTCTCAAAGGTCTTCTGATGGATACCATTTGAGTGAGATGTGATGCTTTTTTTGTTTGTGACTACATGAAGCACTCTCCACCACTGTGAAGATTGTTAGTAATGTATAAGGCTCCAAACTATTTACCAGTTGAAATTTTTATCACAATCAATTGCTGCCTAACATGCAAAAAGCAGGAACTTATTTGCAACAGATTTAGGCTATTCATTGCAAAACCTTTTGTTTAAACCTAGCTAGCTTTGAGACTAAGCTTTAGAATTATTTGGAGTTTTAAAAAGACCACTAAGAATCCTCAATTAAAATACAAGTATTTTTGACTGAAGTGTAACTATCTACATTAACCTAAAATACTCACTCCACTATTGCTATGCAACTTAAACCATACAAGTTTTGCAAGTACTGCTTAATCCATCTGAAGTGTTGACATACCACTACTACTTGTATGTCTTTCAGGAGAGTTACCAGGCCTAAAGAGCTGAAGAAATTATTAATTATTTTTGCTTTTCCTACCTGTGTCTCTTCTTACCAGCTGTTACAAACTTACCTTCTGAAACTCCTCCATGCAGGCCAGCCTCTCTTTCCAGTTACCACTGTCCAACTGCTGGATACAAGAAGCTGGAAGGACAGCAGCAGCTTTCTCTTCACATACTTCTATCTGCAGACAGATCAGAACACAGTTAACACACCACTGCATCCCTTCAGAGGAGGGCAGCAGCCTTAAGGACAGGTGATATACTGGGATGACCCTTGTACTGTGTGCATTTACAAAATATGAAAAGGGTTCTGTTGTAGGTTGAAACATTTTGTATGGATTACAGTTTAGGGGCCTTACGGGTTTAGGAAGCTGCTAAATCGTACTGCAACAGAAAGGTAATCCTCAGAAAGGATGATAAATTGTGCACACAGTCAAAAATAATCCTGAGTACCCACTACCTAGTTATAGAATCAAGCAGAGGTAACCTAAAATCTGCAAGATAATTTTGTATCAAGTCTGAATAAACACTGACAGCAAAGAATCAGTAGGTGATGAGGGTGGAAAGGAGAAGACATCATCTGCCTCCATTTTAGCAAAATGGAAAATTAAAGTTATTTAGTAATAAAAACTTTCCTTGTTTCACTGGTGTCTGTATCTTATTGTCCACTGCATAACTAGCAATATAAGCTGGACACATAATGGAAATTATTCATTCTAAACAACACTCCAAGCATAACTCACACTGCAAAAAACTCACAGATCCATCTAGCAGAGCTTTAATAGCTTTTTCTGTTACTGTTTGACCTACAGATCACCTTAGGGAACCAGGTAAATTATCAAGGTAGGTAAATGCTCTACGAACATGCAGAATTCAGTCATTTTCTTGAAATGTAACTTAATATGAACAGCAAAGAACAGACTTGCACTAGTTCATGTAATTATTACTGTATTTCACTTCAGATTTTAATGTAAATTTCAGAATAATGTATTCTCATGTTTTTAATACCAGACACCTTCAGCAAATCACGAGTCCTACATTTCATATGAAGTACTCATATCACTACTTTCTTTATTTGTTCCTAGTTCAGGGACAATGATATACCCTGTTATATTAGCATGATTTATTGCTTACTGTTTTAACTGGCCTGGTACCAACAACAGGCTGAAGAACAACTGTATTTACCACAGATCCATTTCACCAGTTATGAACTTACCCATATTGCTTTCCCTTCTCCTAACAAAAAACCCTTAAAGCCAAACAAAAAACCCACCACCACCAAACCCTCCCCCTCTTCAGTGAAAAATTTTGTAGTAGCTGAAGAACTGATTACAAAAATTGTAATGACAGAGCACTTCATATTTCAGAGAACAGCAGAATACTCACAGATAACTCTGACTCAAATATTTCTTTGGTCTCAGGACCCTTCTTGCCTTTAGCCCCAGCACCTCCTGCCCCTGCAGCTGTAGCTGGTTTGCCTTTCTTGGGTGGGACCCCAGACTAGAAAGATAATGGATAAATTAGCCAAGATCAAACACGTCTCTAGTTTGCATATCAAAAAGAACTGCTGTTTTTCCACACTTCCATATTCTAATGTCAAGAAAATATGTATCTCTTTGGTAGTGTAACAGCCACAATCAAAATAGTTTTCTGCTAAAGCTTATTTAATTTAATATTGCTTTCAGACTACAGGTTTTAGGAAACACACAGTAAAAACAGGGACATACAAAAAAATGGGAAAGAATGTACGTATTTGTGCGGTTCAGGAAATAATTAATTTATCTATAATATTCAATCAGTATCCATAGGAGAATATAAACTTGTGACTGGTTCTCTTTCCCAGGTAACCAGAGCATCAACAGATTTCAAAAAACATGATTTATTCTACTAGTCACTTCCAAGGAACCCACATGGAGAACTAAGTAGCATATTGCAAAGACTACCTACGGTGCTACTTAAGTCAATTTTTTAAAATCCAAAAAATAATTTTAAAGAAATACAGGCTAATGGTTCAAATGCTTTAAAAATAAACAAAGGAACAAACTAAAACTGTTGCTGACGAGAATACCCAATACTTAATTAGTAACCTTGCTAGTTACAAGAACAGACGTTGACTTCAGTCAAGTATTACTATACCACCAGAGAGCACATCGATGTTACATCTGAGGCTCTTCTGAATGCCTCCAGTGGTTTATCACTATTTCAAAATCAAAACCTAGTATTAAGACATGACAGTACAGTTTGTATCATTAAAAACTGACATTTCATCAAGTACATTCTCAGAAAGTCCCAGATTCTTTTTACTGATAGGCTCACCTACTCCTGCAAAAGGACAGTGACGCCTCAGTGGAAGGAGACGTTCAACAGTCCACCTCTGATCTACAGTAACTATTTGATGCAATCACAGACAATCTCCTACCTTCACAGCAGATGCTTTTTTCGGTGGTCCTGGTTTGTTTGCTGCATCTTTAGTTTCTTTATCTCCCCCAGGCCCTGGGAGAGCAGCAGTCTTCCCAGCAACAGGCTTGCCTTCTCTTTTCTCAGCAGCTCCTCCTGTCTTTTTACCATAAACCAGTTCTACCTTCTCAGCACACTCTTTAATCTGCCAAGCAGCAAGAAAAGAAAAGAGGAGGGGGAGAAGCTATTTAGCTATGACAATTGTGTACAATGTCCCTTCACCAGCAGTGTTTCAAACTTGACTACTCTGGAAGAAAATGGGAAAAGTTCAAGCTGTTTACGTCACAAAATTTTGTTATCTTGTATTCCTTACAACAGTAAGGTTAACCAGTCAATAGCATCAGCCATAACTGTATCGCCAGAATCATTTTCCTAGTTCAAAATGAAGAGCGTTTATACACAGAGAAAGCACTGACATCCTACTGATATTTAGAGATGCTCTAAAGACTAATTTTTAGCACCTTAAATTATGAAATCTTCATTCAGTCAATACCCCTGTCATCTTATGCAAAAGTTCCAACAACAAAGTTGTTGGAAAGTATTTAATACCAAATCCTGTCTAGTAATATGATTGTGACCTTGTTTCAGACAACAGACAAAATGTTCAAAAACAAAGCCCCACATACAACCAACCAAAACCACAACCAAATCTCAAAACCCACTCAACAAACAGACACTTAACATAATTAACATAATAGTGATAAGGTGCAATGTTAGAGTGTTAATGCATTTTAGGGAGAAGTAAAAAGCTTGATAATCTAGAGGAAATAAGATTTTCAGATTCCTTTCAACATCAGTAGTATTTAAGTAAAAAATAAATTAAAAAAACCACCTTTGTTAGAAGTCACTAGCCTAAAGCATCCTCTTTCACCTTTTCTAGCCCAAGATGCATCTTAAATGGATAAATATGGAGCCTTTTTTACAACATTTATAACAATACTCACCCGATCAAGCTTTAGTTTGTCTACATCTGCTAGAAAAGGATTCACAGCTTTTTCTCCAGCCACCTTCAAGGCAGTGCCTAATGCTTCAAATCCAGCATCTCTTACTTCAGGAGCAGAATCATTGATATGCTGCAGAGAAAGAGAACGTGTGTCATGTGACTGGCAGTTCTTATCTAAGTATCTTCTACATAAATCCTCTCCCCTTTTTTAAAATCTACATCTACTACAGAATAATCCTTAACACTCCACTGCAGAAAGAAAAAGGTTTTCCTATGTACTGACCAAGTCTACAGTTTCTCAGATACAGACATGTATCTTTGGGCTTTTCACACAAGAAGAGGTTAAACATTCATGCTTTAACAGATACTGCGGCACCATGAAAGTTCACAAGGAGTTAAAAGTTCTGCAGTGTTGTTCTAATCTCCATTTTTCAAGCCATTTTTTGCAATAAGAAAAAAGTATGTATCATTTACATTGGTAAATGCTCCAGTGTCAATGCTGTGTATGAATCCATGGATCTTTTATTCACAGTAAGTGGTATGTACCATTCCAACAAAAACTTGTTAAGATGTCTGCAAGAAGCAAGTGTCTGGTAGTTTAATAGTTGCAAATCACTGTCTTAACCTATTACAAACTTAGTGAGTCTACAGCTTCAGAAAAGCTAAGAAAAAGGAAACTAAATTGTTCCCTTGACTGATAGCCACCTTCAAGTTTGACATCAGTCAAAACTGACTCTGAGGACTACACAGCACTACTCCTTGCACTACTGGAAGAACAATCCAGTGCTTCAGTACAACAGTGCTCAAGTCAGTGACAGAGAAGTATCAACTCTTCCTGCCTTACCTTGAGAAGTGCAGCACAGAAAGGTTTTAACAGGCTTTTTGGCAGAGTAGAAGGTGTGCAGTGTCGGAAGCTTCTTGCAATGAAAAGGGATGTTTGTTGCTTAATTGTTGGGTTTTTGTTGTCCATGACCGCCAAAATATCTTCACTTAGGTTCTGCAATGTGGTCTACAGTGTTCAATACACAAGCCATTAGTTTCAGTAAAGAGAATAGCAAATCAGAGACCAATTCTCAGACAATGGGAAAATTTCCACTCATACTTACTGTAAGAAAGATTGCATCAATGGCCTCCTGAAGTGCCTGCACTACCTGAGGTTTCTTCTCTTTAAATTTCTCCAGGATTGTTGGAACAACCTATGGAGAAGGGAAACAAACAAAAACATCAATCCTCTGTTCACTAATATAACTGCAAAGCCTGAGAGTCGGTTCCCTGGTACCTTGCAGAGAAGCCAGTAATTCAAACATCACTGCTGCCTCCCTCGAGGGGGCACACAACAGCAGAATGAACTAGTTTATTTTAGCTGATCTCCAATACTAAATTTATTCTAGTCACTATTAACAGATAAAGATTTTGTTAAAAATTTCATAGCAAAACTAAACAAAAGGTAGATATACAAGTCCATATAATTACAGATTAATGCTCTAGCTCTACTGGTCTGGAATACAGAGAAACAGAATGGAAATAAACAATTTCACAACACAGGAGTACTATGCTCTTTTACTATAAGAATCCAAAAAGGCATATAGCCTGTCCTCTCTTTCCCAGCTTTCTGACAGCACTAAGCATGGATCGTTAAGAAGTCCTCATCTGACCCATAGCTGACAAGACCATGATTCTAAAACAAAGTGAATCCTCTGCAGCAATATTTTCCAGACCTATCATCTTGGAAAAGCACACCTGACACCACACTATGCCATACTGGAATTTGACAGCAATTTCTACCTAATCTAGGTGCTCAGACAGTCACTGTTAAAAAACAAACAAATAAAATATTCAAGGGGGAAAAAATAATAACTGTTCATCAGACATTCTCCTGTGCCATTAATACGAGCAGGTCCATTTAAGTACGGTCTCCATAACAGTAAGAACTTCTGTCATGAGCCAGAAACATGCATATCTTAACTGTGGAAGGCAGGCTATTTTCAAGATTTTCATAAATGTAACACAGTTCATAGCTTGGAAGCAGTTGGGTGCCTTACAGAAGTCATAAGCTCTTGCATAACACAAAGTATATTTGCTTTCTCCTCAGAAGCTGACTATAGGATCTCAGCCCCCTGTAACACACAGTGACCTAAGCTCAGGTGGTATCCTTTCTTGGGCTGCAGCTTGCAAATTCCCTGTTCACAGACTTCAGCACTCAAAAAACTTCAGTTAACATAGATCGCACTGTAAAGGCCCTTATACTTGCTATTGCAGGTGCTAGACACGCCTAAACCCTACAGAGAATGAAGTCAAAAAAGGATATATTTAGAATCATTAAGCCTCTATTTTAGAAAATGCTGACAGTCAGAATGGGTACTTAGAAGCTGTGTCCCATATGAGAGGAAGGGAATAAAAGCCAGTCCAGGGCTACAAATGCAGTCAGAGGTGAAGCTGAGGCACTCAATTACAGTGAGCAGTATGGTTCTATGCATGATTTCATCTCTTGTTTGAGCACAGACTGCAGACTAACATTACAGTCCTATATTTAACTAATACAGTTTATAATAATCCCATAACTGTAGCAACAATTCTGTTTTATAACACTTGAATGCCCACTCTCGGGAGAAGTCTACATCTTCCTCACAAGTAAATAAATCCAGCAAACAAACAAAGTGAACTGAAAAACGACTACTACTGAGATTATGCATTTCATAGCTGCCATTACAGTACTGAAAAAGTCATCTTCTCAATGCCATTTTGCTTGGCAACCACAGAGCTACACCCTTATTTTAGAAGCTTGGCTTTTTTCAATACTAACTCTGTAGCTATGAGGATTAACCATTAGAAATCAAGTGTAAACAGATGTAAAGAATGCTTCTTCTAACTACAGACAGCTTTCAGAATCAAAAAGAGTGTCTGAAATTGTACAGAGTTCAGGAGATGATTCTGCAGCAACGAAATTTAGTAACTGCCCAATTCAAATACAACACTATGGGCAGCCAGGCACATCAATTCTCTCTATCCCTAAGCTCTAACTCCATCACTCTTGCGTATCACCAGAAAAATTTGATTGAGCAGCTTAAAGAACACAGTAACAGAGCTTGAGAAACAAGTGAGAACTGCAACTTATAAAAGCTCCCTTTGTTTGTAAGCTTTTTCTGTATTCCCTGATATTAGCTGTTGGTAAGAGATGAGCAGCAAAGAAGAACAAAGAGCACTACATTAGATCACCAGAACATTTTGGTACCAAAAATCTCAAAGTTTTGGCTACCTAAAGCAGACAACCCCCCTCCACCACCAAACAAAACAAACCCAACAACAACAAAAACCCCAAAACCAAAACACACAAACAAACAAAAAACCCAAACAAAACATACAAAGAAACAAAACACCCACCACCTACCTCCCCCAGCATTCAAAAAAATCTAACCAACAAACATAAAACATACACCATAGAGCTGCTAAGCAGAACTTGGATTCAGAAGCTATTTTTTTCCACTGTGGCCTAAAAATGCATTTCTGTGGGTGTATCTCTAGGATGAGGTAAAGTAAATAAAATTCATTTCATGGCAGAATAATTCAGAGTTTTCTTAGTACAGAAGATTTATATTGCAATAAAAAGTTTCACGTTGCTGAATATGAATAAAGAAGGTCCTTTCAAACTTAAGCTGCAAAGACCTTGGCAGGTATTTCAATGCTTGCTCCTTTAAGGGGTAAGGAAGCATTCGTAATTGTACAAAGAATACCTTTGAAAGTACCAAAAGAAAAAAGGTGTCCAGCACCAATAGAATCAGAAAAAAGTACATACTCTTACTTACATGCCCTGCATACTGTCCAAATTTCTTTCGGAGGCCAGTAGCTAGTCCAGCAAGACATTTGGCAGCCAAAGCTACTAACATAACATTTGTATCCTTTCCAACCACCTGAACAGAAAAAAAAAGCAAACAAACAATGTTAAAGACCGAAAATCTAAGCTCTAGAGATATGGAAGAATTTCTCTGCATCATCAATGGGCCACAGATTGGGTTATTTCCACCACTATTCCAGCTAATAATTTTCTACTCAGGAGCATTGCCTCAACTGTAACTTTAAAACTATAATACAAATAAATTACAAAAAATATTAATACATATATAAGAACTCCGGGTTTTATTTATTACCTTTTTGAGAACTTTCACCAAGTCTGCATAGTCTCCTGATTCCAACTTGGGATTTTTCACTAACAGTTCAACAGCCTCTAGAGCTTCTTTCCTTTCTTGCCACTTTTTTGCTTCCTGCAGAGCAAATAATTTACATTACCCTATAAATGTAAACAGTTCTAGAGATGCATACTTGCCCCAAACCATAGATTAAAGATTTTAATTCCATCCTGAGAAAACCAAGATCTCCCTACAGTTCAACATCAGCAGTTGCAAAGAAATACAAATTCCAGTCCTTTCCCAGGACATACCTCAGCTCCTTAAAATTACTTCCTTCTTGCTGCTAAATTCAATTGTGAGACTCACTTATGAGTGTATATTTCACTTGCATTAGCTTATTATTATCCAGGCAGCACTAAAGCATACATTGTAGAATGTCTGTAAGTCCTAAGACTCATCAGCTCCACATGTCATAGAATTAACAGATAGTATTTAAAGTTTATGCTTACTATTTTCTCATAGAAGTCTTTGGGAAGCTTGGAAAGAATTTCTACAGCTTCAAGCAACTCATATGCATCTACTTGTGGTACCGTCTCTTCCTCATCATCACCTCCTGCAACCAGGAGAGAAAAGTATAAGCAGAGTGATACAAAATTTTGACTAGAGCACCACCTAAGGCTCATTGTTCAGAAAGTGCTATCAGCAGTTGTGATTTTGCTATTTCAAAGGACAGATGTTATTTCATAAAAAGTGTCTGTCCCAGACATGTCTTTTTGTGTAGTGCACCCCGTATGTTTTGCACCAGTCTGAGTAAAAGCTCCTTTACAATTTAACACATCCCTTCACAAACTGTATACCAGTAATATACTTTTCAATGGAGTTCAGAGATTAAACAGTTTACCTCCATCTGCATCCCCTCCAACTGCCTGCTGCTGCTCAAATTTTGCCTTCAGCTCCTGTTGGGAACGCAGGAACCTGGTCTGTCTAGGAACAGCTGATGACACTTTGATCCACTCTTCCTCCAGTTCTTTTAGCTGCCAAAAGGGAAAGGAATCATCATATTGGAGACACTATGCACATACTCCAACACAAGCAACTCATTACATTTTTCCCCATTTCCAAGCCAAGATAGCACTACCTTTAAGTTCTTTTTTTGCCATTAAAGGAGTAACTTCCCCTTCACTGTTCAGAAGATTTTTGTCTAAGTATATCCACAGAACAGAATACTATCAATGCAAAGCCTTTACACAAGATCCAATTCTAGAACAGTCAGAATAGTGTGGCCCCTCCGTAGAGGCTTTGAAATAAAAACGGCTGAGCACTAAGGAAGATTTCCATTACAGCCATGCTATTATTACACACTAAAACTAAGATGAAATAAACATGCTCAGCTACTTATGATGAAACAGTATAGGTTTTTTTAACCATGCATTTTTACAGCAAGCTACTGCTTTCCACCTGAACACAATTAACTGAAGTGAGTAGGAGGGAAGGATGTATAATTTATAAAGTTTTAAAACAATGGAATGTTCTATCATAATGCAATGCCACTTCCTGAAATGGAACAGTCACATCCTGAGCACCATCACAACAAGCATGAAGGGATGCACAGAGGAAAAAACTTTGGGGAAAAAAGAAAACCAAGAATGAAAATAGTTGACTTAAAGACTTTGTCAGTGCAGGGCTCTTTTGTAGAGCAACCATTCTACTACTCGGTCCCACTCAGTTTCAATATGATGCCCAGAGCAACAAAACATTGTTACGATTTCCTTATAAAGAGTGACTAACATTTCGGGTAAAGTTATAGAAAGCTAAAAAATACATTCCAGCTTTGACTTTAAGAAGGTCCAACGCTACAGAAATAGGGAGGGTAAGCATGGAAGTGTTCTATCAAATGTCTGGATTCAGAACAACTTTCTGCCTACCTGAACAGAATTTATGTTCTGCAACGGAGGTCTCAAAGCATCCCTTATCCAACGGTAGATCTCCACAGCAAGGAGCTTGGCTTCATCTCTAACAGCCTTTTCCCGAGATTCAAAAAGTTTTGGCAATACTTTGATGATTGGCTTCAGTGAGATTATTTTTGAACCAAATTCACTGTAAGTTAAACACATGGAATAGCATCAGTGTCCAGGTAGAAACCAGGGAGTGATTGACAAATAATAACAACTCAGTTTTAAAGAAACAATCTATGAAAGTCTTCCAGTGCACATTTAGGGATTTTGTCATTTCCTCAAATCATTATTATAGATATTATTTTGTGATGCTACTGAGCTACTGTAAAATTTAGAGAATACTTGCCCTATCAAAATTACCCTCCACACGTATCTTGGAATTACAAAACCAGGCTTCTAAAATTACTTCAAAGCACTTAATCCAAACTGGTGCTTAAATGTGCCCCCTTGATGGGGGCAAGGGAGAGGAGAAAAAAGAAAAAGAAAGAAGCTGTCCTTAGACCAAAATTTGTATGACCTACTTTTTTTAATCAGAACAGAATCTCCTTTGTCTATCCTTGGAGGCAAACTGCGGTAAAAGCATTAGTCACTTTTCCACTTGTTGGACCAGATAATTATAGTGAGCTTGGGTCATCTTCACAGAAAACATATGTGTTGAAATACATGCCACTGGAAGGACACATAAAACAAGTTTCCCCAGCCAATTACCCTTCCTTGTCAGCAGATTCTACATGTTGTTGAATTTAATATACAAAATTTCCTCTTTCAGTCACTGATGACTGAGACCACAAGAACTTTCTTTTCAAACTCATAGTAAAGTTAACTGCTACAGTTAATAAGGCATCCTATATAAATCACCTCAAAAGCAATAAATTGTTATGATTCAGAAGCATGTCCTGTTCAGAATGCTGAATTAACCTTTCTATTAAGCACACTTTCTCTTTTGCTTCCCTCCAATCAAGTTTCATGTGAAAAAGCTAGTAAAAAAGGCTGCTCAGAACTAAAATTCATATATCTCACTTTCTAGAAATTCTAGTGCACATCATTGTCTTGCCATGCCCAGTTTGAAAAATACTAAGTATTAAAACCTTTAAAATAGATCTTGGAAGCAACACAATTTAAATGCAGAATATGAACAAATGAGTTACCCAAGATTTTTATTTTTGTATCATGACTCAAAAAGAGAGCATACTGGGAAGAGTGCCTATACAAACTTACTCTTATCTAATTCATATAAGCTAGTTTATATAACAATACAAGAAAGAACAGAAACCTTAGCACTAGATAGAAAACATCAGAAGCTAAACTAGTTCTGCATTCAAGTTACCCACCTAGGTACAACATAGACAAATTTTGTTAGCAATGCAGAAAGCCTGTCAAAGCACAAGACAAATTTAGGTAGCAATACAGCTCAGAAACAGAAGATGAAGTTTAAGCCCACAGGGCTCCATGAAAAAATTTGATCTTAACATCAAAGATAATAAAACACTGTACATAAAAAAAGCAGATGCGGCACATTTTATAGGAGTGGGAAGTTGAAAGATACTGAGGATGGTTATGCAGGTTTCTAATTACACTGCACTGTTAAAAGGACATTTCACTAGCTAAGGCAATTTAAAATAGGTAAAATATATTCTTAAATATGGGACAGTAGTTTCACTTAGCAGAAACATAGGTAATGTGCTAAGCACAATGCTTTGACTTTTTACAGAAGCCTGAAGCAGTTTAACAAGGACTATCTATATATATGCCTCAGCAAGTCCTCTAAAACATACACAGCATAAGACATTCCACATATACATTACACAGTTTTCACATAAGCTACTTTACTCTGAAAAGTGTTCTGTCCACTAATTCCAAAATTATGTTTCCTTTAAAAAAATCCACTAACGGACAGCAAATTACACATACACCAAGAATTTTATAAAGTCTCAGTATTTTTCACTCAAAGGCAGCAAATGCACTTGAAGTGGAACAAAAAAGAAAAATAAAAGAATTATTGAAACCTACTACCTCATCTTAAATTGGATTTGGTTTTTAGGGACCATTATCAGCTCTCATTTTTAATAAAGTGGGGTTCCACAGGGCTCCATCCTAGGCCCTGTGCTCTTCAAAATCTTCATAAATGACTTGGACGCAAGACTGGAAGGGATACTGAGCAAGTTTACAGACAACACAAAACCGGGAGGAGCTGCTGAGTCCTCCGAAGGCAGGGAGGCCCTGCAGAGAGACCTTGACAAATTGGAGATGGGCAATCACCAACCATAGGAAGTTCAACAAGGGGAAGTGTCGGATTCCGTACCTGGGATAGGGCAACCCTGGATGTACGGACAGTCTGGGGAATGAGATGCTGGAAGGCAGTGCCACGGAAAGGGACCTGGGGGTCCTGGTCAATGGCAAGTTGAATATGAGTCGGCAGTGCCCTGGCAGCCAGGAGGGCCAACCCTGTCCTGGGGGCATCAGGCAAAGCATCACCAGCTGGTCAAGGGAGAGGATTGCCCTGCTTTGCTCTGCACTGGGGCAGCCTCACCTTGAATACTATGTACAGTTTTGGGAGCCACAATATAAGAAAGATATTAAGCCCTTAGAGAGTGTCCAAAAGAGGGCAAGAAAGATGGTGAAGGGCCTTGAGGCAAAGCCGTATGAGGAGCGGCTGAGGGCACTTGGTCTGTTCAGCCTGGAGGAGACTGAGGGGAGACCTCATTGCAGTCACAACTTCCTTATGAGGGGGAGAGAAGGTGCAGACACTGATCTCTTCATTGTGGTGACAAATGACAGGACCTGAGGGAATGGTCTGAAGTTGTATCAGGGGAGGTTTAGGTTGCATATTACAAAAAGGTTCTTCACCCAGAGAGTGGCTGAGCACTGGAACAGGCTCCCCAGGGAAGTGGTCACAGCACCAAGCCTGACAGAGTTCAAGAAGCATTTGGATGATACCCTCAGGTACATGGTGTGACTTGGGGATAGTCTTGTCCTGTTCAACAGGAGTTGAACTTGAGGATTCTGGTGGGTCCCTTCCAACACATCATATTCTGTGATTCTGTAATTATTATACGGACAATGGAAGTTTAGTGTGCAATGAGGGTTTCTTTAAACTGTCTTCTAAAAACACACACTGTATACCCAACTAAATATACAGCAGTGAGAAAAACCGTTTTTAAGGAAAAAACCAAACTACACTTTAGTTTTCATATTCAGTTTATTTGAAGTATTCAGAAGAGAAGCCTCACAGTTTGGAACAAGACACACTAATTTTGCCCTTCTTTCAAAGGTCTGCTGTGAAAATGGAAGTTTGGAAAACAGCTACCATGAATGAAAGAGATCCAGATGAGGCTTGTACAACATGGACATCCCTCACATCTAACAAATCCCATGATGCTCTGAACTGCTGTTGTCAAGATGTATCAGTTCAGGAAAGATGCATCCTATTCAACACTAAACAAGGGCCTGCTAAAGACTTAAGCAGTAAATTAGACTCCACACATTGCTGAGGGAAAAGGAAAGAAGAAAACCATTAAAAAAAAAAAAACCCAAAGAACTAAAACCTTACCTTAGTGCTTTCCTCAGTGTCTCTATACATGCTACTATGATTTTCGGGTTTTTGTTGTCCAGACCCTTTAATAATTCTTCTTGTATCGCCTCCCCTTTCTCGATTTCTATATACATTAGACATATATCTAGACCCAGCTCTTTGGCTCTGGCTTTTGGCTGATTGAACACCTTATTTACAACTCCAGATGCTACTTCTCCGGTTGTCCTGAAAGATGAGAGAGAATTACTTTTGGAACATTTACATGAATTAAGTGTTCTACACCATTATCCACAGAAAAAAAAGCACAAACAACAGCAAAACCAGATTAAAACCCAGCAAATCCTCACATAAAAGAAACTATATCCTAAGCTAATTTTGAAAGTATTAACCTTTTGTAAGGGATAACTTCAACCTCTAATTTAATTTAAAAGAGCTCCTACAGATCATAATTAACATGTTTCTAATACAAGAGTACACCAGTGAATAGTAGACATTCCCAAAGGTGTATTAAAAAACACGAGTTGAGGTTCAAAAATAAATGCCATGTCCTGGTATTGTATATGCTACAGTTAATACATTGCATCAGTACATAATCACAGCACAGGATTTCACATATATTTCCAAGCTTCAAATAAATTTTATTATTTACACCACTTTTAAATCAAGGACTTTGCAAGTTTGTTAGGTTTTTAAACAAAGCTTTGAGCTTATTTGTTTTTTTAAATAAGACTTCTATTCATTTCATCAGGTCACAAAGTCAGCGGACCAAAGCATTAATCTAGCCTGTTAGGTGCTTTTATTTCACCCTTAGGATTATGGCCTATTTCATGGGCTCAACAACAGAGAAGTACTAAAAAACATCCATGACGAAAATGGCAGGTATGAAGATTAATATTGGTTAGGTGGGATGCAACATCACATAAACATAACTACATTTTATTTCATGTATGAATTACAAAAATATTCCCCTGAATAAAAGGCTCCCTGTACAGATAGCCTGCTTTAGTCAAACAGAACAGGGATTCTAGTTCCCAGCACCTACACTACCACATTACTGATTCACTTTCTTTGCCATTTCAGAAATTTTTACTATTGCCATTAGTAGCTTCTTAGAACATTGTAAGCAATTTGTGACAAGTTAATATCCATATGGAGGCCATCTACAAGGAAAGCCTACTATTCGGCAAATTCGCTGGATTAGAGAGCAAATTCTGCTCTCAACAAGAGATCAGAATTGTTAGTGGCCACTGCACAGTTTATGTACAGCCTTTCTCAGAGAGCACATTAAACTGTCCTAACAGCCTCAGGGCAGCAAGAAAAGGCTACTTACTTCCCAGCTACATGAGCATTTTCAACATAAGCAAGTGCTGCTTCCAGTCCTTTCAGCTGAGCCACTGCATTGGAGTCTGTCACAAATTTCTTTATCAATCCAAGATACTTGGACCATTCGGGACTCTTTTCATCATCGATCTTCTGGAAGAGCTTAAGGGCTTCTTCATAACCATTTAATCTGGCTTTCCACAGCTGGAAGAAGAAATTGAACATTTAAATGTTGTGCTGCTACACTCTTAACTCACCAATCTCACAAAGTTCTTCAATCATGTTTGAAAGTATGGTCAGCAAGCTGGCATCTGCAGACTTCTCTTCAATGTCTATTTGAATAACATGCAACAGGACAAAATACTTGTTTTTCTCCCACCAAGAATGATCTGGCTAGAGAGATGCCAGTTTTCCCCACTGTTCTTCCTAAGTTCTAATAACCACTGATGAGGAGGTGGGAGCCCAACAATGGTTTCAGCTACAGATGAGTAATGAGTGTATGAGTGTACTGATCTTTCAGCGCACAAGCTTACACCGTGTAGAATATAATGCCACTAAAATCTGCTTAATAAAGGTTATTCAGCCTCTGGGTTGGATAGAGCTGATGCAGTTTCAGAGCTGTTAATACGAACGCCACACGGCTGTCAAGATTACTTAACCATGGTGCATTTGGGTAGAGAAGCTCTACAGAACCACCACAAGCAGAGATATACAGCAAGCCAAAGCCAAAGACAGGATTTCCTACCTTGTGTTCGCATTTCTGGTCAATGGGCAGTTTCATCCACTCACTGTCATCCCCCATTGTAAGTCAGGCTCTCTCTGTAATTACAGTAATTCCTGTGGAGACAGGGACAAGTTAGAAAACAGAAAAACACATGTTGGGTATATACATACTTGCACCTAAAAACCCCACCACACCAACCCACCAAATAAAAAAAAAAAAAAGACAATTCTGAAGCAAATCTCATTGTTAATATGCAACCCAAGTTTGTAATTATATTTAGATACACACTACAAAGACCAGACCACTATTTTGTTAGCCCTGTAAAGCTACCAGAAGCCATTAAAGATTAAAGAGTAGTGCAATTTGTAGTATTTCAGATACCAGAAGTCTCAATCTGTGAAAATTTTAGTAAGCAGAGAAGGCATACAGAATACAACCTCATCTAAGCTACAGGAAGAATGTACTATGATTAAAGCACTAAAACTAAATGAGTTCCCATCAACACTAGAAAACTGACTCCTACTGCCACGTGCTTTCAGCAACAGGTGCCATGAATCAGTGTCAAAAAATAATCGGATGCTAGTGTAAGGACAGTCATTTTAACAACTTTATAAACAGCACAACTGAAACGATCAGTTACTACAAGAACAAAACACATTTTTGGCCTTAATTCTAATGCAGCCAGCATCAGCAACTGTCAACAAGAGATCAGTGTCTTGCCATGTGTAGGGTTCAAATCCTTACTCTTTCGAGTTTAAGTGTTTTCCCCCTAACCCCTCTCCTTTTGATTAAAAGAAGAATGTTGACCATTAGGTTATGAGAGACAAAATCTCAGGCTTAATGCTCATCTCAGACATATTGTACAATGTAACCCGACTGCTCAGAGAATAATGAGAGAACATGCCTGACACAGGGAGATCAGCAAAACGAAAATAGCAGCAGCAGTAACAAGGGCTCCCAACATTATTTATACAAACAAAATCAAACCAGAGAGGGAGTAACATTTCAGCACACCAGTCTGAATGCACAAAGACGAAAACTCTATAAACTGGCCAGCATACACCATTTATCACTAAAGGCAGATAAGTATACAACACCAGCACAGTGCTCCTAACAGAAATTCAGTCTATGCTAGTAAAGCTGTATACTTTAGCCTAAAAAGTATTTCACCTAATACTCAGAGGTTTTCTGCAGAAAATTAATCCCTAGAATTGGGGGGAGGGTTTAATTTCACTGGTATAAGTTAATATAATTAAGTTCTCCAAAGCTTTCTGTCAGCCAACAACACTAACATACAGCTAACTCAATAGCAAAATGAGGCTAGCAACAGCCCACAATAAAAACAGTATTTTATTCCATCCTGGGATTAGTTAGAATATACATAAAAAAACAACAACCCAACTTCACAATAATTAAAAAAGTAAAACCAAAAGAAACACAAAGAACTCCAACCCCCCACCAGACGCCAATACACACCTACAGCAAAGTACACTGTGCTTACCCTAAATATTTACAAGTTCCTATGAATGTTAATACTGTTCTCACAATAATTGCATAAACCTAATAATTTGCCCAATGGCAATAAAACAAGAGTCAATGTCAAAACAGAAGCTGACTACATACATAAACAACTGTATCCAAGCATTAAGGTTTGTCCTTCTCATGTCTCATCACAAACAGCAACATAGCTATTTTTTCTTGACATCAGCACAGTGGTACTGAAAAGTTTGCTTTTAAAGCAAAAAGGTCAAAAAAAAAATTGTTGAATGGGCCAAAGAATTGTAAACCACTGCAAATGAAAGCATCACTCTGCTCATTATGTAACAAGCAAACAAGCAAAGTACTCAGAAGTAAGGCTGCCTAAAGCCCATTCTACTATTATTCTGTTCCATTATCTTTTTTAATGTTCAACTTGTTAAAAAAAAGCAAAGCTCTAGGTCATATTCTAGTCACACCATTCTTCCATGTCAGGAATTGACAAGAAAAGGGTACTCTGAACTAAATGTTACAAAGAGAAGAAAACTTGAACTTTGAAAGGCCAGACCAAAATCAAACAATCAAAGGAGGTCAAAAGGGCAAGTGAATTACTACATTTTTTTGCATACAAGTGCCATCAGCCTTTTGCAATGGATCCTGATTTCATCAGTTTAAACTCTTTTGAAGTTCTACTTCTTTCATTTTCTCTGCCCAAACCTCTCAATTCTTCTCTTACCCCTCCCTTCAGTCTACTGAGAGGGCTCAAAATTAAATATAAATCAACGACCTCTTAATTCAAATTCAATGCATTTTATCTATTAAAACAAACAAAAAAAAGGTAAGAAAACCAAACTCACCCCAAAACAAAACAACAAGAAAAAGTGCCCACACTCAAAAGCAAGACACTTACAGCAAACATGGAGGTGGGAGGTAAAATAGATCTAGCTCTATGATTGTGATGATTTACCTCCAAAAGTAAAAATGAGATGGCATTCACATGAAAAGTTTTTTAAACAGCCCACCTAGGAAAGGATGCAAGAGTACCCCAGTGCAAACACAGTTGCAGCAGCAGAATTCTCTCTCTTGCACCAGTTAGTTCTGCAGCTAAGTGCCACTCAGAAAAGATGCAGCTTTGCCAGTATTAATGGTGTTTGCATTATGACTACCGTCATCCTAATGGACCAGTACAGAAACAACAGAGTACCACTTCAGTGTGGATGCAGACAACATAAATAGAGTAGTCTCCTCCCAAACTCACACTTCACCAAGAAAAAGAAGAGTGAATTTTATAGGAAGTTAGGTAATTCTGAATCTTAATCAGAAACTTGGAGGCAATTCAAACTATTGCCTCTTTATCTTGTTTTGTTGGAAGAACGCACAAGGAACCAAAATAAGGACAATAGTTATTCTCAAAGAAAGCAGGAAGAGGAAGAAAGCACTAACATACCTGTTACAGCAGGAACACCAGGATAAAACTGGCAACTGTACTAAGACTCCCATTTACACCCTGTTCTTTTAGAAAACTAACTATGAGCTTCCTACTTCAAAAATAAAAAGAAACATTTATTTCTCTCCAGAAATCTGTTCTGCCATGGTAAAAATCTTATTGACGGCGACTACCTCACTACAATCCTCAAATCAGTTTAAACCCTAAAGTTAGGGGCAACTCTGTTAAAAAAGCTTGTCCATTGCAAGACTGATAGTGATTTACAATTATTTTTACCCTTACACACACACACACAACAGTCCAACGCCACAAAGTGCAGCCTCTTCCTTGTAAACTCTAGCGATACATTACAGAATCTAGAAGAAAAGGGTCTAGGATTTCCCCTTCCCAACATCACAATGTACTCAACTTGGTGGAGAACACACATGAGACAAACACAGGGAGGGGAGCTGAATGACCATGGAACAGTGTTTCACCTATTTTCTTTTCTGTCTGGTCAACTCAGTTGCCCTACTATTTTCAGTGGTTAACATCTACAACAGTTACTTCAATTACAAAACGGGTTAAGCTACCTTCTGTTCAGAATCTGACATCTAAAAATAGTGATAAAATTATACTCCCCCCAGTAATTTACAAATCCCTCTAGAACAAGACAATTTCTCAGAAAGGATTCCACAGTCACAGAGGGAAAGCTCCTTCTTAAACATCCAGTCTTTCTAGCTTCATCACTACTCACGCCTGTCCTAATGCCAAGATTTTGTACTGTCTACATCTTGCATTTACCAGAATAAAAGACTGTTGTTTCTCCTTTCAGTTAAGTCACTGGGTTCTGTATGGTCACAGAGTATTCCACATTTGACAAAAAGCTTTCTCTTAAAAGCTTGTTTGTAAAGACATGTAAACCTCAAGTCATTACTTCAACATCCAAATAGCAAGTGGCCTCATTACACAATAACGCAGCTAAATTCTGTTATTACTACTGAATTTGCAGCAATTAAGTGTTTGACCTATATAGCTTTCTTCTTACCACAACTCAGAACAAACAGATTTAAGCCTTTCAGTGACAATACTAATTTTGGTAGAATCCAGAAAACAAGACCTCTAAAGTGACTGAACCACCAAAGTAAGTTTTATGAGCGACATTTGTCATTAAAGTCATCAACACAACATCTCCAAACACAAGTCAGCCAACGAATCTGCAATGGAGATGAATAACAAATCCTCCCTGACAGGTCTCGGCATTGAGAAAATGAGGACCATAAAGAAAAGAACAGCATCTTTCAAAAGGAGATCATGCAAAAAAGCAGCAAGAGTGGAAAATATTTACAAGGCAGCACAAATGCAGAAATTTCAAATGTAAAAGTGAGAATTCCCAACTGAATATAAGTATGTTTGGGAAACAAATCTGTCAACAAATTAAAAGATTATGAGAAAGTGTCAAAACATCAAAGTTTGGATCAACCACGCACTACTCTGAACAACTCTTACTCAACTTCTAAGTAAATGCTTTCCCTACAATTTTGAGGGTTGCATATCATCAACCTTACAATTCATAGTATAGGGTCCCGCTAAGGAAAATCTTTACATCATAAATATTCTGAAGCATGCTTTCTTTTGAAGCATACATTCATCACCTATCAATACATTTTACTGTGAAGCGTCAGCTTCCAGACAATTTTCTAGAGAAAATCTAGAATGGCAAACTAGGAAGCCATTTTATGCTAAACAAAACCAGATGTTTATTGATACTGATTGTCTACTTTTCATTATTCACTTTCACCTATTCAACATTACTGTCGCACAAGAACATCACGTATTTTCATATTTTGAAACCTTCCCAAAAATACCAGTCAAGAGGAAGTTCTGAGAAATCAAGACAGGCCTTTTTAAAGGAAAAATCTGTTTGAAATGTTCCTATACAGTAGGGCAAATACTTAGAGAGTCTATAGATGGATGTCACATTTCAGACGAAACTATAGTTCTCAGCAGGCAGTTCTCTGCCACGCAGCTCACAGTTTTCCTAGCAGAAAGAATTTTTATTTGTTTAATGGCATTTTTGGGTCATATTTGCTCTTTGGCTCTGAAAAGATGAAGTTTCACTTTCTTAGAAGTTTAGCCCGGCATTTTGCCAGCCAAATCTTCCCATTAGACACAAAAATAAAGTAGCTCAGAAAAAAGGTTGAAAATTCAAGCAATCACAACAGAGTTTATTTTAAACAACACCTGGTCACACTAAGTATTCTGAAGAACACACACATCTCAGAATGATAGCCTGATAGGTCAGTGAAACATTGCAACTGTTTTGGTAAATTCCATATAATCGAAAGGAAAATTGAAGTTCAGCTTACAATCCTGAGTTACAGATACCTACAAAAGCAGCAAAGAGTCAGAAGAACGTTTAGTAAGACTACAAATGTTCCAGGTTCAGTCCACATATTTTTGGATGGCAGACAAAAGAACAAGGTTACAAAACCAACAGAAGATTATTTGCTGCTTAGGCAATAATTTCATAGAATTTTAAAGTCTGGCATTTTCAATTGGCAGATGAACTAGAAGTTGCAGGATATACAGACTCTTGATGAAAGAATAGCAAGACCTCAGAATAAAAAAAAAAAAACAAACAAACCAAAAAACAGACAAACGCATGCTAAAAAGGAGTTTTGCAGGTTGTGGAGTAGATGACAGCTGAGAGAAGCTACTGCTTCAGCAGGAATTAAATGGCATTCAAGAACAAAATGCATTAAATTCTCTCTTCTCTGCTCTAACTTGTACGTCCTAACTCAACTAAGTGAAATTCTAATAGCACGAAGGGCAAGTTATCGGTAATGTAACTAAATGTTTATTTCTCCCAAAAAATAATTTTAATACATGGCCTCTGAAAGTAACCAGGGCTGTTCTTTTCCATGCAGCTAAAAGTGAAAGACATTGTAAAATAAACTGACCTTCTATTACAGCTAAGAGGAAAAGCAATTTCTAACTGCATGGGTAAGCCTGGAGTGAAGCCAGTCTTACAGAGCAGAGAAGGGCAAAAGGGCAACACACAGACAACTTTGTGTGCACTGACATCATTCTAAGGATTGCTGGCTGGAGTGAAAGATGTCAGTGGAACGGTTCTTATAAGCTGCAAACTCCCCCATCCCTCAAGGTGTTTACAAAGCTCAGGCATGAAAAGTCTCATGTGATGTTCTTTAAAAGGACGGCCTGAACTGCTGATGAAGGAAAGCTCCCGCAGAGACATCACCAACCACGAGCTCCCTCCTTCTAGCCAAGCTCCCTCCAGCACGGCTTCTCTCTGCAACTAGCGGCGTCTCCGCCATTCCCAGCATCTTCCAGCGGAGCAACCCCCACACTACTGCCCGCAGCCCCAGACGCGCCCCCGCAGCCCGGGGATGTTTCCCGTTCCGCGGGCGTGTGGCCGCAGGCCGCGGCCGGGTACGGCGAGCAGGCCGCCCGCCCGCCCGGCATTGTCTCTGCCCGTCGCCCCCGCCC
>VZRE01012763.1:50759-134032 GCA_013396775.1 Cephalopterus ornatus | reverse complement strand
CGCTGGGGCCCGGTGCGGCAGCGAGAGGCTCTGCTGAGGTCCTGAGGCAGCCGCGTCAGGCCGCCCGACCCTTTGGCCAAGGGCTAAAGCAGCCAGGGAAGGTCCCGTTAAAGGGGAACAGCCTTTCTCCTCTTTACTGTGATCAGTGAGTTTGCAAAGTAGTGACTGAAGAGGCGACTAGGAGAGGACCTCATCGACGTCTATCAGTGTCTGAAGGGGCGGTGTCAAGAGGACGGATCCAGGCTCTTCTCGGTGTGCCGAGCAACAAGGGTCAGAAACTGGTGCACAGAAGTTCCACCTGAACAGGAGGAAGAACTACTTTACTGTGCGGGTGACCGCGTACTGGGACAGGTTGCCCGGAGCGGTTGTGGAGTCTCCTTCACTGGAGATATTTATAACTGTCTGAACACAATCCTGTGCCACGTGCTCTGGGATGACCCTGCTCGAGCAGGGAGGTTGGAGCAGATGACCCACTGTGGTCCCTTCTAACCTTACCCATTCTGTGAATCCTGTGCTGTTGGAGTACAGGGTGTTTTCCCTCCTTTGTTTCTTCACTTCAGCAACTGAAGCAAAAATTGAAGTAATTGAAGGAAAAATTCTTAGGGGTAATTGGAATAGAAGACAAGGGAGAGGAGAGTGCCATGCACACAACTGCAGTTAATCTTACACTGCGTTCTCTCCCCCCACCATGCTGTGCAAGCACCATCAATTCATTGAAAAGTGAGGTGATTATATTTTTGCATATATCTTCTGTGCTGTGCTTCAACTGTGAAAGGAGCAGGAATAGAGCTAAAATGTTTGAGGTACTTCTTTCATCAAAAAGGGACAGAATGTGTTACAAGATTAGGACCAGTACTGCAGTGTCAGTTAGTGGTGTATGTTTCATTCATTACTCAGCCTTTTGCACTATTGAAACTCTTGGCTACAAAAAAAAAAATGCAGCAGAAGCTTCAACAAAAGCCCTCACAGACAGAAAAACCAGCTCTTCTTCAGAGGTTTATTTTCCACTGGGCGGAGCCTTGAGACCTCCAAAATCCTAATACGTTCCAAGAAGAACATCCTCTTCTGCTGTTGTTGTGTTAAAATGGGGGGCGGGCAGGGAGGAAAAAAAGCAAGGCGGGGGCAGAGTGAGAGGTATTATGTGTGTGCAGGAATTTGCAAAAGTGACTGCAGATATTGAGCCCTTCATTCAAAGTCACAGGGGTACAGTGTATGCTACAATCAGGTTATTCTAAGAACCCAGATCTGTTTCTACCTTCTTGCTCCTCTCAAATGAAGCAAAATTGACGTTCTGTGCAAACAGGTCTGGGAGTTCCTCTTTCAAAGGAGAGTCCAAATAACATGCATGATTCACAACCAAAAGCCAGGCAGAGTGGTTAAGAAAAGCTAAATTTATATTAAATTATCATCAACCCCTAAAATACTGAACACAGTGGTTAAATAACTCCAGAAAGTCCAATGTCTCCAGTGAGTAACGTTAAAACCATTACACAGGAACACACGGAAATCACTGACGTTAGCTCAGGACAGACAGGAGAGAGGTTTGCTTTTTACATAGTAAATCAGTGCTCAAGAGGTCATCCCCCAGTAGCCTTTCTACATTCTTTACATCCTAAGTGCAACGAGGGTCTTCTCTTCCCCAGAACAGGAAACCATGATGCAACCCCTAGAGACAGCATCTCACTGGGGCTGTCTCTAGGAAAAAGACACTAATTTCTGCCCACCTCACTGACAGAGGACAGGCTGTGCGACATCTTGTTGCTCCTTTTCACCATAATCGTTTGAGGAAGGGAGCAGAGGGCAGTTACGAATGGCTGTTAGGCTGGAGTGTGCAGGGTCCCTCCTAAGAAGCAGCAGAGAATATTGATCAAGGTGGAGATCACAAGCACCACGAGTTGTTGAAAAGACTGTTTTTCCTTTCCATTCCACACTTGTGACTCGGACAGCATTTATTTTAACAGGCTGACTGAACCTCAAGTGACAGGTCTGGGCAGATGTTTCCCTTCACCCCTGTCCCACATCACGATTTTGGCACATGCTCACTAAAGCTATTGGGGAAAAAAAAAACCCAAAACAACTCATTCCAAAACCCAAAGAAACCCTGCTCTCCTAACAAGTCAGATCCTTCCTCCTCAGTCCCCTCACTCCCAGCCCTGATGCCCCTGCCCCTACCCGTGGTTTCTTTTCAAATCGATTCTTCTGCCTACACTTGAGCCCTCTGGTGTTGTCCCTGCATAAGGCAGCTTAAATGGGCAAGGTCTGTGTCAGTGATACACACTCCTCTCTCAGGTCCCAGTCGAGTCCACACCTCAATCCAAAAGTGCCTCTGCCCAACAAAATCAATGCTTCCCACGCTGGAGTCAATCAAATAAATAATTAAATAAAAATCTAATTAAAAAGAAATAAAAATAAATCCCTCTGGGAATAGGGAAGAATCCCACATTAACACAGGGAAATTTCCAAGCCTTAGCTCCAGTTCATTTTCCACAGGAATATACACCAGTCAGCCCAATGGTGCAGTTATGGACAGTTTCAAGCCACCTAGCCAGGCTGAAGCCGCAACCTTCCCCTTTCTGCAGAGCTACCTCTGCTGTGAAAAGTACAGCCAATCTACTGGCAACTGTTATGTTTTTCAGGGGTAGCCAGCCTGTTAGTTTATAAACAAGGTTAGAGCAGCATTGGATGATTTTCCTTTTTTTTTTTTTTTACCAGCTGGAAAAATATCGCACGGGAGATACACCCTCCCCCTACCTCTAAACCATACCCCTAGTGTATGTTTTGTTCTCTTTACACCATGGGTGGGAATGTACTTGACCTCCTTCTAGGAGATAAAGAGGTTACAGAGTTTGCAGTGAGAAATTCTTCACAGGAAAGTTCTGCTTCCAAGAATTGGCTTAATGCTTAATATTTTACCATGATGGTATCCACGTGACTTGAGGGGTTAATATAAATCTCATTTTTGAAGAAGTGTCAAGAGATATTTTTCTCTTTTTTCCTTCTCAAGAAACAGATGACAAGAGAATATGAAAAGGTGGCAATAGTCCTTGGAAGCATGCAAGCCTCAGCTCCAAATGCTGCTGGGCTGTAGCTGCAAGGGTAGGATGACATTCCCTAGAGGGTAAAGGCCTTGAAGGCCAGAGAACAACTGAAGCTCGTGCAGCTGATGGGAAAAATTACTTGGCAAGGAGAGCTTTTTAGTGGTAACAGAAGAATTTAAAGTGCAATTCTATCTGATAAACAACTACTTAAAATGGCCCTTGCAGCTCCCTGATTACTGTCTCCCATTCTAGGTCAAATGGCCTCAGCCTAGTAATAAAGCAGTTCCTAACTATCAGCACTGAGCATTCCCCTGGGAAAGACTCAACCTAGGAATTCTTTTGTCCCTTATTATGGTAGTCAAAGGTCCTAAAGGCCAAGATAATTGGGATCTTTCAGAATTGGGACTAGTGGGGACCCAGCAGATTTTCTTTTTATTTTTTTAAATCTCAGTTACGCTAAGTCAAGTAGAATTTAGGTCTTGCTGAGATCCATTTCCTCCCATTAGCTCTGTACGGCTAAGAGGAATACCAACCTCTTCTTCCCTCAAGTTCAGCACTCAGACTCCGGTACCCACAGGGAACAGTTCTGAAAGGGCCATTTGCTGACTCCTGTTTTTCCAGAGTAGAAACATGTTTTAATAGGAAAGGGGAGAACAGGAGCAGTGTCCACTGCCAGCAACAGACACAGTGCTCCAATCTGAGTATTCCTTAAAGTTTTTAGTAGCAAATGAAAAAGTAAGCAGTGATGCTCTTACGAAGTGGGTCATGGCAACTGTGGTTACCCTCTTTATGCCTTTTAAAAGGTGACCTGATGCTGTGTCAGTGTCCTCTTGAGCCCCAAAGTATACCCCATCTATACCAAGACCTCTCTCAAGTTAGAGACCCCTCAACACCAAGCCTCAAAGAGTGCTGCTAGTGCTGGAACGACTAGGGGTACTTCTGTGACCAGGAGCCAGCAATGAGGCAGCTCTGCTCTCTTCATGGGCATTGACCGTGAGCTGGATGGCACAGGACTTGCAGGTTGCCAGGGAACAAGGACTCTGAACCAGATTCAGGCCGAGGAGTCATTGCAAAAGTTAACGTGGCAGCTTCCAGGAAAAGGGAACATATAAATAAACCATAGACAGTGAAAATGAGTCAAAAGGGTCTCTGGGTTCCAACCCACCCATCCTCCCTCTCCAACCACAACAGCACAGCTGGCCAAGCTCCTTGCTGAAAGGCAGTCACAGTCTCAGGGCCCCTTGTGAGAGAGGCTGGTCTCTGTGCCCTTCCTTGCCTAGCAGGCAGAGTCCTGTCTTTTTTGTGCAGAGCGGAGGGTAGGGAGGGTCAGAGCATTTCCAAAGTCATGTGCACTTTAGACCTCACTCTCCGTGGAGGGCTTGCGTTGGTGTTTCCAGCCTGTGTCTGGGAGTGAGCCACGCCGTTCAGGAGTGGCTGCTGCTGTGTTCACACTGCTGCATTCAGACTGTTCCTCCTGTAGCAGCTGCTCAGTTTCGGTGTCATCTAGTGAACCAGAACTAGCCTGGATAGAGACCGTGTCTGTCTTCATACAGACGTGGTCCCGGAGGATCCCTCCTCGAGAGCTCCGAATCTGCTTAAGGTCATCCCACTCGGAATCATCACTGGATAAAAGGCATATCCCCTCCACAATCTTGATCTTCTCCTTAGTGTAGCTGTGGTCAGGACCAGTCTAGGGAACAGACAGATGAATGAAAAAAATACATCTATGTAAAAATATGGCAAAGAGCAATGCAGAGCTGGAATTAAGACAGTGAAGCAGACCAAAAGCTGGACCTCAATGTAAACAGCCACTGGCTTTAACTCCCACAATGCAGAACCCATTCTAACTTTCCCTTCAGTTCTTTACCAGCCCCAGACGAATTCTTCCTGCAAGAGCTCTCATTCCAAACTCCATCAGACTTCAAATCATGGAAGGGGCATGAGGATGAGCTCGCTCTTCTAATTCAACTATACATATTCCCTGACAGCAAACAGTAAGAACACTGAACCTAAAAAGGAAGAAAAAACCCCACCAAACAAAATGGGAAGCAGGAAAAGACAGAAAACCTTACGGTAAAAGTAGGCAGGGAATCAATTCTAGGTTTGCAATATATTTACATCTGAGTCATCCTGGATTTGCCTCTCAGGAAAGCACAGCTGGAATACCACTGTTGAGTTGGAGTCTCATAGTGATACAGGAGAAGGAGATTATAGGGAAACAACAGAAATTATCAGAGGCTAAAGGGAGCACACTGAGATTAAAGTAGTGAAATCTACCCAACTGGGCTCACTGACAAATAAGGAGCATTAGAACATCTGATATATCCCTGAGGGGGAAGTAGAGGGGGTGGGGAAATATATAATTGGGTATATGTAGCAGCATCAGAATTAAGAAAAAAGTGGAAAAGGATTTAGATTCCCAGATAAATAATTCTGGCTTATCCTTTGTAGATAAGGCTAAAATGGCATGAAAGTTTGGGAAATCTATTGCATAGTAACTTTAAAAAACCAAGTCAAGGAAAACTCTCCCCTGCATAAGTCTTGCTGTGATCCCTGCTAGAGGAACTACGTGATCTAACAGATTATCATAAATAGTCCTACAGGAATTATCTTTTTCAAATCTCATATATGGAGTACGAGTAGCCAAAGCCCAAATTAAAGAATCTGCCATAGAGAATTACTTGTACTTTCTTGACAGACAGGAGAGCTGGTTTAAGGACATAAAAGCAGGAGGGGAAAAAAACCAAGAAAGAGCAATTAGTATGGGACAGTGCGTGAGCCACACAACAGAGCTTGAGTGAGGGAGGCAGGATCAAACACACAGAGTAGTGATACCTGACGTGAGGATGCGGACGGAAATCAGAAGAGGGAAGATGAGAAGCTATCTGAGTGATAAGAAAGCTTCTGAGGAAAAAAGAGAGGAGAAACTAAGAGCTGGAAGGTATCATATTAAACCCTCTCCATCCTGTGACCCTCTCCATCAGAGGGCCTTGAAAATGCTCTATTTAATGAGGGCTCTGGTTTTTAATCTATCCCACCCCTTCCAGGCAGTGCACAGCCAGGAGCCACATTCTTGTTACCAAACCCCTTCCGGCTGCCTGCTTCCCCTGGTGATTGTCCAAAGCAACCTTGGTGCAACAGTCACTAACTGAGACCTGTATCCAAGGAAGACAATTACAATTTACTCATGTACTCTGAGGTCCAGCAACCACTGCACATGAAATACAGGACACTGGGGGAGTGGGAAAGAAGCAGAGAACTAAAGACAGGTCAAATTCACTACAGCTCACTGGGGAAGAAGTGCCACTGGCTGATCTCCACAGCAGTTTCAACAATTCATTGAAGCTGTTCTCCTATGTCCTAGAAGTAAATGCTGACAAGTTGCAACGTTTTCATATACTGAGGCCTGTAATACTCAACAGCAGCTTGAGCTGGGCTCTCATGTCCTTAGTAGCAGCTCTTACCTCTTTCTTATAGCACAACTGGTTGTACATGGTTGGTTTGGGAATTGATTCAATCTTCACCTCCTGAGTAGATGTCCGATATGAGGGATTACTGTAGGTTAGGTTGCCCAAGCCAGGGTCCGTGAACTTGGACTTATTATGCCTAGAGGGAGAAAGCGGTCAGAAAAGACACAGGCCCCTACTGCCAGGATCCAAAATTCCTGAGTGCTCAGCAAGTGGAAAGCTCCAGTAATCTTCACTTCCCTCAAAGAGGAAATGCTGGCTTCACCTGGCTCTTCAACTACTAGTCCATTTACTAGCTACAAGTATAGCAAGGCACTGCTATACTTGTATATATACTGCCATGTAACCACAAAAGCTATACTGGGAGGAACTGGTGAAGTTATCTGGCAGAAAGCACATGAGCTCATACATCTACTGAGATATGAATTATCTCCCATCTCTGTCCATAACTCGTAAGGTCTCTGCAGAAAATAAGGCTTCAGATAATAGAACCGTATTCCCAACACTTCAGAGGCACAGGACTCAAACCTTGCAAATAAAATCCTCAAGCACTGCTTCCAATGGAGAACAAAAGGATTGTAAATGACAATAAAGAAAAATTAAGTGTTTTCAGGAGCTTTCTTCTCCTATAACCCTAGAGTTTCCTATTGGCCAGGAGAGGTGGGAAAAAGATCACTTACCTATATATAATTAAAGCAGCAATAAGCAGCAAAATAAACAAGATGCTGAGAAGACCTCCAATAATGTAGCTGACATGCAGTCCTTCTCCTGAAAATGAACAACAAGGTTAATTTATGCACTCAACTTTCACTGGATAATACTGACCTTGGTGTAATGCCTAATGTGGGGGGTTTACCCATGCAGAAGTATGTAAAACAAAATGTCAGCACATCAAGGTTTAACAGAGGATTTTGTTTTGCTTCATATGAAACCAAACATACTACAACTCTTCCTCCCACTCAGGCCTCAGCAAACCAAGGAGCATTGAGATCTCTGTAACAGGGTTGGAAAAGGAAGAGTTAGACCCCCTTGCTGACAGGTTACTCCTCCAGTGGGAAACAATTAGCCTAGTCAACCATCTTCAACTAAACACAAGGGGCACAGTGAAGAAGAGCATCATTAATGGGAAGAACCCAATGGCTGCTGTATGGGTTCAAAGAAAACAGAACTACTCTTCAGACCAAAGCTTCATTTGGAAAAGTCCCCAGAGAGACTAATAAATGTCTGTGACTGACGTTCATCCTTAGATGCACTTTGCTCTGCTCAGTGGGCATTTGAGTAATTGTCTGAGTTTCAGAAGTTTGGATTTCAGATACCATGGACTGAATGCCCTGGGCACATCTGGAGGAACAACCCTGGTGGAGAGGAGTTAAAGAAAGGAACTCACCCATGGTTGCCAACACTGCCTCATTGGCATGAGTACACAAGCCTTGCCTAGCATCTTTGTCAGAGCAGCTGAATGACAGAAGGACAAACAGTTACTGCAAGTAGAATCGACAGTATCAAAGGTATCAAAAAACAGGATGGAATGGGCTAGCACTGATATCCCTTCAATTTCCAGTTCAACAACAGAGGTCTTCCTTTCTCTTCTTCAGTATTCTTCTGTATCCAGAGAAGAGAGGACCATACACACACTGATACATACATACACACCCCCCTGTATACATCATCAGTTTGCAATATCCTTATATCTAAGTCATTCTAGATTCACCTCTCAGGTACACAGGTGTACATGTGTATGTATCAGAAAACAAATTTCAGCATCTGTGCTGAAGCAAAAATCAAAACATCTCAGAGTCAGCACTAAGACACTTCTATCCAATAAATCACATTCAACAAAGTAGAAGTTTTGTCTTGTAAATAACTCTGCCATATAGTATAGAATATAATTTTTTTCTGAGCTGTATAAATAGCAGGCTGTAGGGAATTAGCAGGAAAAAAGTCTCTTAACTACTTGCATTGTAACTTTAAATATTAGAGCTGCCAGGTTTCTGTTCTGCCCCAAGCAAGCTAATCTCATTGTAGCTAGGGCAGAAGCACTTCCTCAGATGTCTGGGTTAGGTCTGAGATGTGTCAGTGAATTAAAGCAAAACACTCCCCTGCCCTCCTCTCAGAAAAGAGTTCTCAAAATTAGGAGTTCAAAAATCAATCAAATGAATGACACATGGTGTAAGGATTTTAATGCTTCAGCACAGTCAGCCTAGACACAATTTCAACAGGACAGAAAGATTCTGCACCTCTTTCTTGCCAGCTCAACAGTGTTCTGCATTCTTTGTCATAATCTTCCCCCCATTAAGAACATGAAATCTGGAGCTGGAATAGCCTCTTTTGGCTAGGGATAGGTACATGTGAATGATGACAACCAGAAGGGGCTTGCATGTGGCACCTTGCAGAAGCTGTGACTTTCACACCCCAATTCCAAGAGAACAAGAGCACTTACTTTCCTTGCGCTGCTTCCAGAGATGTGAGAGGTTTGGTTGTTGAGGTATCTACTCGGCCGGGTGGTGATTGACTTCTCTCCCTTACACTGGTTGGTTCAGGACCAGGGGGCACCACACCGGGAACTAGAACAACAGAGAAGAATAAGCAGGATCCCAACACTGTGGGACAGACAAACAAGTCTGATAGGCCATTTCTGAAACTATAAATTATATGAGCAGCTTTCCCATCTCAAACCCAGTCTGTCAGCAGGAGAAGGCTCTGTTGCTCACAACCCCCCGCCTCATTTCCAGTATACAATTCTGCATAAAATTTATACACTGGAGAGCCTAAGCTGCTCTGGTTGCCACTGCATAAGCAGCAGCAGTGGCTCACTTACGGAAGCTACTACCCAAGGGTCACTCAGTAAACTCACTAGTAGAACAGGGCCGCCCATCTGGTTCATCCGGACACGCGCAGATAAAGTCAGAAGCCCTGGCAAAGCAGAGGTGAGTGCAGCCTCCGTTGTTCACTCCACAAGCATTAGTACCTGGAAGGAACAAACAATTTTCTAAATATGCCACACGTGACCAGGTAGGAGATCAGAGCAACCACCTTTTTCCCTGCTCAGCCAGAGATAACTTTGTAGAAATCCAGCAAGTTACTATGTTTTTGGCACATGCCCTTCCTCTGACTGCTAACAAAGCGATGACAACAGTCAGATACTGATCAGATCAGGGCAGTCTTGAAATAAAGGCACTGGAAATCCTTAGACAGAAGCCCAGACAACGCAGTTGCACAGACGAAAAAATAAAAATCTCCTGTTCTTCTGTTTTAATACAATGTCAGGTGAACAACACAAAAAGTGACATTTGCTAATCAAAGCTCTAACAGAACACCATTTAGATGTACTTGACTGAAAAGTCAGAGGTAGACAAGGAATGTGCTGAGGGAAGATGTATTAATAGTTTGAGTATAAGAAAGGATGTCATCCTTGCTTGACATCCATAGTAGCACAGTGGTTTCAGAGTTCCTTTTGTCTACAGTTAATATTTGCCTGAATCAAGGTCCTCCTATTTACCTGTCTGCCTCTGAGGGGAAACCACAATGATATCCATCAATCCCTCAACATTGGCCAGGACTGTCTCTTTGTTCCGCCCAGAGTATTTGTCCACTCTCTGAATAGATTTAGTCTGCCAGTCAGTCCAGTATATCCATCTGTCCTGCTGCTCAGGGAGATAGCAAAGAAAAATCACAGCTGTTAGCATGTTTTGCCATGTAGACATAAAATACCCATAAAAAACATATCCCAGTGGCAGAAGGCCCAAAACAAAGGCCTTTTCAAACCCTTACCCTCTTATCATAAAGAAGATTACTGTCTACACCCCATAGGAGTTCAAACAAACTTCCTTTGTTAGCTCCAGAGAAGATATAAGTACTAACCCCTCAGCCATCTTGGTTTCCCCAGGCTCTAACACTTCCCCAGCCCCAAACTCCACTGTCCAAACCCATCAACACACTATGGAGAGCAGTGGCAGTGGGCAAGTCTTCTCACCTGTGTCAGAGCAAAAGGATGTGACACCTGGCTGACCAACACTTGCCGTAGCTTCCCATTGAGATCACAACTCTCTATGCGATCAAGGTGTGCATCCACCCAGTATATCCTGAAGGAACAGGGAAAGAGATGAGCTTCCATCTACACAACCCCTTCTTCACTCTCTAGTCATTCTCTAGCCAAGGTCATGGAATCATAAGATGGATTGAAAAAAAAAACCAAACCAAAAACCCCAACCAAACAAAACCCAAACCACCCCTAAAATGAACCCAAACCACCCCTAAAATGAACCCAAACACACAGTGCTACTACAAGAAACAAAGCTAAGAGGGCTAAAAAATTCATTACATCCCTTAACCCTATGCAAGTATAAGAAAATCTTTCACTGACCTCCTGGTGTCATAATCCAAAGTCAATCCATTGGGCCATCCTAGGTCAGTGTTAATCAGGATTTTTCGTTCAGAGCCATCCAAGTTTGCCCGTTCAATTTTAGCAATGTGACCCCAATCTGTCCAGAAGAGGTACCTGAGAAGATAAAAGGAAGAAGAAAAGATCATTTCATTTAGCCTAATGAAAGTTTTCGTTATGAATGAAATGGCCAGATTCTTTGGTTCAAGAGAGATAATATGGTCTGGAGCCTGGTTCTCACAGCTATCTACCAACCTTCCAGTTCACTGTCTGCCTGACTACATGTCACTTGGAGTCAGCCCCTGGCTGGTACCTGCAGATTCACATGGCACACCTCTTCTTCCTCCCACAACCTCCTCTTCCAATCTGCCTCTGTACACCCCTTCTCCCTGCCCCTCCAATAACCCCATACCTACCCCTTCTTGGGAAAGACAGCAATGGCTCGGGGCTCATCGAGGCTGTTATTGATCAGCACTTTCCTGGAGCTTCCATCCAGTCTAGCTACTTCAATGGTATTGCGTCCTGTGTCTGTCCAGTAGAGGTTCCTGGCAACCCAGTCCACTGCCAGGCCATCTGTAGTCTTCAAACCCTGACCAATAACAGTTTCCATGTTGCTGCCATTCAGATCAGCCCGTCTGGATGGAAACCAACGACAAATGGCAGTGAGGAATGGGTAGCTCCTGGAAAACCTTCACACCTCCATATGTTATCACCATCAACCACAGGGCCACTGCATAATCCTACCTCCCTAATACCTTTTTCCCCATAGCCTCCATTACATTAAACACACTTTCAGCATTTAGTTCAATGATATACATGATATTGTGTACCAAAGAGAAGGTGTAAGTAGTGGTTTAGTGACAGCATCTTAATCTATCCAGTTTATTGGCACACTCACTGTATGGCTCACTGGGGCATGATCAGCACAAGTTGCTGGGTGACCTGGGCACCGGCCAAGCAGATGACTCATACCTACCTGATGACATCAAGAAATACATCTGTGTAGTAAATCTTGCCATCCACACTATCATAGTCCAGAGAAATGACATTGTTCAGCTCAGGGACAGGTATGTGCACATCTGTGTGGTCACTGGTGTCCAGCGAGATACGACGGATGGAAGCACGGCTAGAGAAAAGTAGGTAGGTCTCTGGAGAAGAGTCACATGTCTGCTCATCTCTCTTCAGCTGGATACCAGTGGGGCAGGCACAGGAGAAACCAGTGGGATGAGGCAAGCAAAGGTGGGAGCAGCCACCATTACGAACTCCGCATTTATTGAAGCCTTTAGAAACAGGGAAAGCATAGTTAAGGATCCCACAGACCAAAGCTTTATATTAGAGGCTACATACACGCACAACTTGCTAGTAGCTTGAGTTCATCCTTACCAACCCAGCCTTGCTGGGAATATACAGCCCTTCGTACAGAGATACTCTCCCTTCCTCTCCATGATTCATGGTGGGTATGGGCATGGTTGGGAAGGAGAACAGGAAGGCCAAGAAGAAGAGGAATCATTAGATGCAAAATCTTGACCTGCATTTCTTGCAAATCATAGTTTTCCCATAGAAAAAGGAACAGCCAAATGCCCACAGATTCATGCAAGTGCAGTTCAGCTTTATTATTGCTACAAGTGGTAACGCTAACAGAAAGATACAACCCTGTGGGGAAGCCGTGTGACAATGCACCAGAGGCCAAGCTGACAAAGAAGCTTCTGTTTCAACTTAGCTGCACACAGTGGCAAGTAAACAAAGGCATCAGAGAAGCCTGCTGAAAGTGCCTGACGTATTAGGATCATTTTTTTTTAATTGTAAAAAGCCCAGCATACTACTTTACCAGGAGGGAATAAGCTCAGAAGATAGGTGCAGGGAGTGGTAAGAAGACAACGGGGATATGATGGCTAGACTTTTGGTCAGCTTTAAGTAATAGTGCAAAGTTACACTGTAAAGAGTGATGTTCTGCTGTTAGTAACCACAGAAAAAGCAGCACAATTTTCTGCAGAAGTACACTGGGGAAATTCTACCAAAACAAAGCCATAGCACAAAGCAACAACTTCCACTAAAGAACAAGGAGGCAAGACGGGGTTGTATAGGATCCCCAAAGAGTAACAAAGAATTGACTCCGTTATAGAAGAGTTGGAGAGCAGAATATATATTAAGAGCAACTAAAGCTGCAGAGATTTTGGAAAGCAAAGTGGCAAACAGGAAGATGAAGCCTGCAATGATTGGGAAAAAAATACTAGAACTTGAAATAAGATTTCAGCAACCACTTTAAGAGGAATTACTGTCTTTTGTTGTTATAAAAAGGAAATTGTTCAATGCCAGTAGACTCCGGTGAAGCTTAATAGGGCATGACTCATTCAGTCCTCCTAAGAAAGTGGCTCTACTGTGTGTGAAAATGAGGTCCTCAGTGCAATCCAGTGAACGAAATGGGATGAGGGGTGTCAAAAGGCATGCAGCAGTAAACAAAGACTAGACATTTAGGGTTGGATAAACAGGGAAGAGAGCAAAAATAATTAAAGAAGAGGGAAGAAGAAAAGAAAATCCAATTTTTGAGAAGTTACTCTATCATTCATGCTTTACACAAAAGGACTTTTTTCAATGACAGCTCTGAAGGACTGCCCTAGTCACCACAGACACCCAGTGATTTAGGGGCTGCCTAGGAACTTACCCAGGGGCCGTGCCCTATCAACAGCTTGAATGTCCATGAGGCCAGGCAAGTTTGCCCTCACCAAGATGACATTGGCACCAGTGTCCTTGTCAGCCCTGTGAATGCTGCGAGTTTGCCAGTCAGTCCAGTAAATGTAAGAGTCAAGCAAAGTGAGGCCATAGGGGTGTTGCACTGGAGACAGCAGGGTGCGGCGGTTTGCACCGTTGAGATCTGCAGCCTCGATCCGCTAAAGGAAGAAGTAAAACATCAGCCCCATATTAAAGGCATTGCTCCTCTTGCTAGCACTTACTATATCAAGAAGAAAACAGAGTCTAAGCGGGTGATGTTATTCAGGTTCACCCTCCCCGCACTGCCCAAGCTCTCAGAAAAGCTTACATTCCCCTTGCTCTTTCGATAGCTTGCTCAAAGGCTTCAAAGAAGCCCCCAGGCTACCAAAGACCCAAAGACAAATAATGCTGAAGAACAGGAATCAGACCTCAGTGTGTGCATCAGCCCAGAGAAGTTGGGATCCAGCCTTATCCACTGCCAGTCCATTAGGCCAGCCCAGGTTGTTGCTAATCAACACCACACGTCCAGAGCCATCCATCCCAGAGCGTTCCAGTTTGGCATTCTCACCCCAGTCCGTCCAGTACATATACCTAGGGAAAAGTCAGCATGTATTATGGAAAAGGGAGATCAGAAGTCCTGTGTTAACCCCTAGATAATCTCTTGACAACACTAACCCCATCTCATGGTATAAAGCTATTGCCCGAGGGCTGTCCAGGTTCTGCCAGACCAAGACTTTCCTCATGGAGCCATCAAGGTTGCCTACTTCAATCCGGTTGGTTCCTGTATCTGTCCAATATATCTTCCTGCCAGTAGCATCCACAGCCAGCCCATCTGTAGTCAACAGACCTGAGAAAATAGAAAGACATATTGGTCACAGCTTATTCTCCCAGCTTAGTCAGGTACTTCAGGTATTCCTCCTGTCCATCTCATCAGGAAGCTGCATTAGGCTTTGCTTGCCTTTCCACCAAAAATTTATTCTACCAGGGTATCAGAGAATTACTCTTCATGCAGCATGGAGGCAAGAGGTTCTCAGACCAAAATTTCCCTCACCTGTAGTGATGATGTCCTCAAAATGTGAGCCATCAAGGGCAGCCCGACTGATTTTCCGTAGTGTGCTGTCTGACCAGTAAACCTTTCCTGCATGAAAAAAGAAAAAGAAACTTGAAAAAGCCCAGAACCAAACAAAACCAAAACAAATCCCAACAACCAAACAGCAAAATCCTTAAAAAATTGATCCAGGTCTCTGACTACCAGCTACACCATTCAAAATGGATCTGACTGCAAAGGAATAACAACAGAAAAAAGATTATTAAGCTAAAGTGATAAAACAGTACAAATTATCTTGTTCCAGTTCTCCCTCAAATATGTAGGAGTACTGATGCTCTGACCTTTACACAAGGACAGAGAACATGTAACACTTTACCAGCTAGTAGTAGAGTCCCACATCTCGTTTCTCAAAACGTCCCAGAGGACAGCAATCGGATCATCTACCTTACCGTGCAATAACATGTTTACATCCAGCACAGCATCAGATTTTTACTATACATGAACAGCCAGATTCTCAGATCTACTGCTGTAGAAGGCCTCACCAGGAAGAAGGCTTTCTTAAATCCGAAATGCAGAACTACCTCACTCAATACAGCAGGCAGCATTTTTCCATGGTTTTGGAGATCTCTGTTTTCCTATAAGGATATTCTCCTTTCCTTATTGGAAAGCAATTATTTGCAGCACATACTAGAAAAAAACCAAACCTACCCAAATCCACAAGCTACAGTAAGATCTGTATCTGGGTGTTTACTCAGACATTTAGATACGAAGTCAGTTGTTGCCTTTCAAACACAGTCAGAAACACTAAGAAGTTCAGACCTTCACGAGGATCCACTCCAATAGCAATGGTGTTCTTCATGGTGACATTGACTGAGACAACAACATCTGCAAAGTAGGGGATATCCAGAGAGACCATCCGGATGTCAGTCCTTCTGGCAAAGATCAGAAAGCTGGTCATTCCTGCAGAGTTGAAAATTAACAGGTATCAGCAAGGAACAAGTTCAGTCAACTGTATTTATTGAATTCTGGAGGTTACATCCACTTCAGTGGTAAAGGGAAAGTGTTTCAGGCAGATCGTGGCTTATAGACAGTCTGTGTACAGAAGCTTTACTGAGCATCATTTAACGCTTCTTTGCATCCAAGTTGAAAAGCAGTGCACTCATACAAGAGTTACTTCTAATATGTGCGGGAAATGGGAATTAGGAGTCATTTTTTTCCCACTAAAGAGAAAAAGTGGATATATCATGGCCTGAAGCCAAGTGCCTTCCACAAAAAGAGTCCTCCAAAAGTGGGTGGATGGGAGGAGTGTGATCAGACCTATTAAAGAATATAGCACCTTGTAATTAAAGAATTCACCTTAAGATTAGGACAAGAGTATGGGGAAAAACGTGGCATCTGGTTTAGTCACCCAACATAATTTCAAGAAAAATTTCTTCTTCATCAATCCAGTAACCAGTAAGTTTCTCCACAGTAATTCCCGCTCAGATTGAAGGTACAGGTAACAAATGGGTTTTTCAAGGTGTAAAGTAGGTAAGGATATAAAAGTGAACTTTGTTCTCTAACAAGGCAGAGGCAAAATGTAGCTGTGATACAAAACTACAATGAGAATCCTACAGAGAGGACTCACCAGGAGAGCAGGTCTTGCCATCAGATTGCAGGTTGATCCCTGTAGGGCAGGTACAGCTATAACCTTTCGGAAGTGGTGCCAAAAGGCACAGGTGACTGCAGCCTCCATTGCTAACTTTACAAGCTGTATGTACTATAGAAAAGAGGATAAGAAATCCATGAGCCAGTGGCACTCGCACAAAAAAAGGATGCAGCAGCTATAGAAATGCATTCTAGAATGCCCTTAAACACCAAATTGAGAGTTAACTCTCATGCTTTCATATTCCACACAGACACTTTAGACAATGAGGGCTGACAGGTCAGCTTCTTGCAGAAGAGAAGTGCCACACAGCAGAGCCTGAGCAAGCTCTCAGCTCAGTGTGGCCTGGGGTGAGCTCTGTACCTTGTGGCCTGTGCCGATGGAAAACATGAATATCCATAAGATTCTCCAGATTGTCCTGCAGCGTTTTTCGAGACTGCCCAGTCTGTCTATCTGCGCTCTGGATGCTTTTGGCCTGCCAGTCTGTCCAGTAGATTCTCTCGCCATAAAGAGTAAGTCCAAAGGGGTGAGGCAGATTGTTCCCAATCAGCACCTGGTCAGATTGTCCCCAGGCCCCCCCCAAAAAAATATTACTAAGAAGTCACTAAGGAGAAGAGGCTTCCCTTGCCCTCTCTCAACATCATAACATACAGTCACAGCAAAAGGAGAGTGATGAGGCAATGTTAGCGCTCAAAAGGAGCTTCCATCACACACAGTGTGCAATTGAAAGGGAACTCTTCTCTCCCAGTGACAGCAGCCGTGTGCTTGGATTTGTAAATTTCCCTTTCAACTGGAAAAAGAGGCAGGGGCCATCAGCACTCTGTGCTCTAGGACTCACACCTCAGGCTCCCAGACTTCCTCAAAGATGGTTTCCTTACCTTCCTGTTGCTTCCATCCAGACTGGCATACTCGATGGTCTTCATGCCTGCATCTGCCCAGTACAAGCGCTGTGACTCATAGTCAATGGCCAAGCCATTAGGCCATGTCAGGTTGGAGGAAATGATCACCAAGCGGTTTGAGGCATCCATACCAGCACATTCAATTTTTGGGTTGGCTCCCCAGTCAGTCCAGTACATGAACCTAAAAAGAAGCCCAGACAGGAGTAAATGCCCACACTTTTTCACTGCTTCCATAGCCAGGCGGCATTACAGAGAAGCAAGAGAGCCTGGTGCCTTCAGCCCTTAGCAGAAAGAAGCATTAGACTAATATTGTACTCATATCCAGCCTTGGGGCCTTGTAACATACCTAAGATCACATCCAAATTTATATACCTTCTACTGCCCACAGGCTGGTCTAATTATAACATGTAGGAAAAGGTTCAAGAAAGTAGGTAAAGGTCTAAAAATAAAACACCAGTCTCAACCATTGGCCCTTTACAATCTTGGTGCATTTGTCTTCCAGTAATCCACTCAAGGAAAGAATAGCACACTTTCATTGAAGACTTCAACACTTCTAAAGCAATGGCTGGCAAGCTTTTTCCTATCCATCCTACCCCCACCTCCACAAGTTCTGAGGATATCCTTCTGACTAAAACTCTAATTGATAATCTTTAGTTATTACATCCCCAGGATAAACAAATGAAAACATCAGCCAGCTCCTGCAAGATCTACAGCACAAAAGGCAATCACTCCTGCTTATCTTGTTCCACTAGTATCTAAAATCGGGTCTCCAGTTTCAGTCTTTGTCAGGTTGTAGAACAACGGCACCGGTGAAAAAAGCAATTGCACAAAATCAAAGAACCTGAACATCTTCAGACATGTAAGAATTGCTGTGTCATCCCAGAAGAAAGACTCTCTCACCCTCCAACAGGGTCCACCACAATATCTCTAGGTCTGTCTAGGTTCTCCCAGATTAGAACTGTTCTCATGGTCCCATCTGTGTTGGAGACTTCTATCCGATCTGTTCCTACAAAAATCAAGAGAGAAAATGGCAAAGAGATCAAAGACCTCTGGAATTGCAAGAGCTAAGGCAAAAAAAATTCCACATAACAATGCGTTCTTCCTCTCCCATCCACCTCTGTTCATAGTCGGAAGGTAGGTAAGAAATGGGGCTCAAAGTATCTCTTTCCATTCTCTCAAGTCACTTCTGTAAGCTGTTACTGATGTGGAGTCCTGAATGAATACAAACCAGCTCTTTCCTAAGCCCCCAAGATATCTACACAGGCATGAGAGAACAGCTAGAAAAGAATAATCTTCCTTACGTCTCTCTAAACTGTGACTCTCCAGCAAGGGAACATCCTCCAAATACTACCTGCTGAACCCCAAGATACACTGTTGGAAGGTACATAAACACACACAATCACAAGCTCTGCAGCAGGACAACAGTGATGCTTGACTTCTGCTAT
Organism: Cephalopterus ornatus; assembly: GCA_013396775.1. Taxonomy (NCBI): domain Eukaryota; kingdom Metazoa; phylum Chordata; class Aves; order Passeriformes; family Cotingidae; genus Cephalopterus; species Cephalopterus ornatus. The sequence continues at coordinate 115,400 of VZRE01012763.1, read as the reverse complement.
AAATCTTTCTACAGAATTAGTACTGGGGTACTGCAAAGAGAAATAAACTGAGGGTTTCACCTCAATTCACACTTTGTTACAAGCACGAGGTGAAACATGAGATTTTTTGCTACACAGAAACAGACAAATTTGCAATGAGATATATAGAACTATCCAGTTGATTTTCAGTTCTCTTGACTAATAAGGAAGACAGAAGTCTAGGTAAAGCAGAGGACCCCAGTACCTGCATCAGTCCAGTATAGCTTGTTGGTGACCCAGTCAATTGCCAGTCCAGCTGGACTTTCCAGGCTAGTGTCCACCACAACCTAAATAAAAACAAACAAAGGATCCTAAGTGAAATTAGACCTTGGGGAGAAAGCACTTGCCCAATGCACTACTCATTCAAAATGTTAACTTTCAAAAGGCAAAAGCCCAAGTAGAGCAAAGCCACACAAGAGAGAGCATTAAAGACTTAGAAGTTCAAATAAGGCTTACACTTGGAGAAACATCTATTTTTCATGCCTGTTCAAACTGCAAATCCAAACGTTGAACTCTGTTCCCCTCATTTATAGCAACATTAGCCTAAGGGCACGTGCAAAAAGCATTCCCAAGGAGCATGACTCTTGTTCCAAATGTAGAACATAACATAGGATTTAATATTTCAGATTTTCAGGGCTACAACAAAGCAATTGTCTGCAGCTCACAAACCACCATGTTTCATGTCCCCATACAAGCAGGAAAATACACCAAACTTGTGTATGAAGTGTGTAGTGATCTTAGGGCTCTTCTGAGCCAGAACTAGGCAAACTACAAAAAATCCACCATGAACTGCAGCACCTTAAAAGGCCACTGTATCCCAACAGCTTCAAATCTGATACTCAAGCAGTCTCCTGGGTAGATGACTTCCATAGATACTTAACACTGTACCTCCTGGTTTGATCCATCCCATTTTGCTCGGCTGATTGAGTCAGTGCTAACATCTGTCCAGTACACATAGTCATCCTTTGCATCCCAGTCTAGAGCCACAGCACTGCGAACATCAGCAAGGGGGATGACATCATCTGACAGGTCATCGGTGTCAAAGCTGATCCGACGGATGTCCATCCTTCGGGCAAAAAGCAGGAACTTGTCAAGACCTGATCAAAGGTCGAAAGGTCTTCTTTTAATTTCTCTAAGTTCAACAACACAGTGATAGACAGACAATTCCCTAATATATCCACAATCTTAACCACCTATATAATTTCTCATTGGCAAGTCTTTGGTCCTTTTTTTTTAACTGGAAGCAAAATATCACTGGGAGAGGATGGGCAGGGTGGATGGGCAAGGGGGAACAGAGCAGTTGTGAGCTCTCTCCTGGGGGGTAACCTATGCTGAGGGAAAACAAAGCCGTATTTTTCAAAGAATGGCACAGACCTCCCTCCAAATGAAATAGCTATTTGAAAACAGCTCTTGAGAATCTAGGAGTTAGTTGGTCTACTTCTTTCACTTGGTTGCAAACTAAGAGAAACTGTGCCAATGAAGAGCACTGAATTTTTTGTCCATTAGTGACACAGCTCTTACGGGAGCTTCAGGGAGACAATCAGCTGTGTCAGGCAGCATGGTGTCAATAGCAGCCCTGAAATAAGGACCCAAGGATGGAGTTTCTCTGTATCCCCACCCACAAAGCCTAGTGAAGGCAATGAGAATGCACAACAGGGGAATGCATCAAAAAGTTGAAGCATCCTCTGGTGGGACCTTAATACTTCTAACTCAGGCTACTCAGCTGCATCTCCTTGGAAGCAAGTGCTGCTGATGCTTACTCCCACTGCCAACCCTCTGCCACCCACTGAACATCTGAGCATGCAGACTGTGGTCCCACCTCACTTACTCTGGGCACAGGCATGGCTGCTGGTCTTGCGAAAGCCTGTGGGGCAGGCACAGGTGTAATCCTTGCTGCTCGGCAGGCAGAGGTGAGTACAGCCCCCGTTGTTGTCCCCACAACGGTTTCTCCCTGCTCAAGTAGCCAAACACGAAAACAACCACGCATAAAACAAAGAGTAACAAAAAGAGGAAAAACATTAGCTGAGGTGTCAAAACCCACAAGGATATGGTAACTCGTCTACCCAGAAGTCAATTGACAATAAGGAAACACATGACAGAGCTCAAGTACCGCCTGGACAATGCTCTCAAGGCACATGGTGTGACTCTCGGGGATGTCCTGTGCAGGGCTAAGAGTTGTACTTGATTCTCCTTGTGGATCCCTTCCAACTCAGCATATTCTGTGTTTCTGTATAAACTCAAGCACTAACTCCATTTTTAGGGCTCAATTTTAAAATAAATTTAAATAAATCCACTTCTAGAGCAGATTACGTGAATTGAAGAGGAATAAGGGAGGTGTCAGTCATTACTATGACCACTTATGAGCTTTTTCCCTCTCCCAAAACAGCTCTTGCGTAAACAAGTCCCAGGTGTTTCCTACTGAAAGGCCTCCACCCCCCCGGTGTCAGCAGGGGGAGCTGCGGTAACACCCAACTCGGAGGTACGGGGGCTGAGGGATCCCAGCAGAACGGCCGGTGGAGCCAGTTCTGCAACAGCCCTGGGCACAGGCAGGGATGTGCCGACACACATATGGCAAGTTCAGCCTCAACATCTTCCCTCTTTACAGGGTGATGGGTGCCCGCAGGTCTTCTAGTGGCTCGACTGGATATCTTACCCTCACCGCAGTTACCTGCTGGCTGACGCTGAGGATGAAGTGTGTGGATGTCCATAGGGAAGTGGAGCTTGTTGCGGATGATCTCCTGGTTCTTGCCTGTGAATTTGTTGGCGCTGTTGATGCTCTTGGTGTGCCAGTCTGTCCAGTACAGGCTGTCCTCAAACACGGTGATAGCAAATGGGTGCGGGAGCCCTGTAAAAGACATCCAATACAGGGATATAATCAGGTCTAACACAACTCAGGCTAGCAGGGAGACAAGCCCCTTAGGCTTAACTACTGTCAACCTGCTCAAATACACTTTACACTAATACAACAGTCAATTCCTCTCTGCTATCATATAACCATAGAATCATAGAATGTTAAGGGGTTGGAAGGGACCTTAAAGATCATCTAGTCCCAACTCCCCCACCATGGGCAGGGACACATTCCACTAAACCAGGTTGCTCAAGGCCTTATTCAGCCTAGCTTTGAACACTGCCAGGTCTGGGGTAGCCACAGCCTCCCTGGGCAACCTGTTCCAGTGCCTAACCACCTTCGGTAAAAAACAGCTTCCTAATATCTAACCTAAATTCCCCCTCTTTCAATTTGTAGCCCTTACTTTTTGTCCTATCACTACAGTTCCAGGTGAAGAGTCCCTCTCTGGCTCCCCAGTAGGGCCCCTTCAGGTACTGGAAGATTGCTATAAGGTCTCCAGGCAACCTTCTCTTCTCCAGGCTGAACAGCCCCAACTTTCTCAGCCTGTCTTCACAGGGGAGGTGCTCCAATCCTCTTATCGACTTTGTGGTCCTCTTCTGGACTTGCCCCAACAGTTCCATGTCCTTCCTATGTTGGGGACATCAGAACTTATGCAGCACTCCAGGTGGGTCTCACAAGAGCAGAGTAGAGGGCAAGAATCACCTCCTTCAACCTGCTGGCCACACTCCTTTTGATGAGGCCACTGATGACTGGGTAGCAAACCCTATCCCTCAGTGGTGGCAGAATTCATTCCATAGCGAAAGAACTGGAGACAAGCACAGAACCAGGAGCCAGTGTTTCTGAAACTCAGAGTAGCACTGTGCTACTGCTTTACTGCAGAGAGCACTCCCCAAACATAGCCCCGTTACTCACCTTGGCTAATAACAGCCTTCCTGTTCTGCCCATCGAGGTCAGCCCTCTCAATGACATGATGTTTGGCATCCACCCAGTACATTCGATGTCCTGCATAGTCAATGGTCAATCCATTGGGCCAGAAGAGGTGTGTATCCGCAATGATGCGACGGTTAGAGCCATCCATGTTGGAATACTCAATACGGGGAGTGTTCCCCCAGTCAGTCCAGTAGATAGTACTGAAGGAGGCAGGGAGAGGTAGGCTAGAAAACTCATGACCCACATACTGCACCCAGCATCACTCCCTCTCAGGGAAAAACAATCAGTCCTGTGACCTTGAGCATGACACTGGGTCACAGCCATGGGAGAAGTGACAGCCAGCAAAGTAACACCCAGCACTCTTAGGCTAGTGAAAGCTGAAGGACCTAGAGCAGGATTAAGGCTCTGAAGGCTCCCAGCACTGCCAGGTTCCCCAAACTCACAGTACCAAAACGAAGGCTTGAGCCTAGAGGCAACCTTTGTGACCAAGAAAGGTGTTTTCAATGCTCACTTGGAAGCACGTACATAGAGGGCTCACTGGGGTCCTACAATTTAACTTACCCTTCCATAGGATGTAGGGCAATTGCTCGCGGCTTCTCCAGGTTCTGCCACAAAAGCACTTTCCTGTGAGTGCCATCCAAGTTTGCTACTTCAATTCGAGATGTCCCAGAGTCTGTCCAGTATAATTTGTCATGGATCCAGTCAATAGCAAGTCCACCTATCTCGAAGAGAGAATTAAGCACAGAATGAAACCATGCATCAGCACAGCAAAATAGTTCCCTTTTTCTCTCCACTTCACAAGAGGCCCAGTTCAGTCCTCCCACCAGCCAAGATTAACTCCAGTTGGACACTCACCTTACCCCTATTCCATCCAACCCGTACCCTTGCTCAGGGAGATGCACTTCATTTTGAATGCCGGGTACCCACTTTTCTCCACTCACCCACCCCAGGCTGTTGCCTTTTTTGTGGTGACGCACCTGGGCTCTCCAGCCCTGTGGAAACCACCTCTTCCACATTGCTACCATTCAGATTGGCCCTCATGATGCGATCAAGCGTGACATCAGACCAAAACACCAGCTCCTTGCTGTGGTGGAAGTCAAGGGCAATGGCATTTTCCAGGTTGTTCAGGAGCAGCGTATACTCTGAGCGATGAGGCAACACTTGTCGGATATCAATTCGATTGGCAAAGAGCAGCACTGGCTCTGGCCCTAAGAATACATGGAAAGACAGCATTAGAGTATTTGACAGCATTTGACAGGGTCCTGCCTACCATTCTCTCTGCACCAAGTCCCAGAACATAGTTTTGCAGTACTGGCAGCAAGAAATCAATTCCCAAATGCAAAACACTTCAGAGAGCTGTTTTCACATCCTCTGCAACTCAAAGATGAACAGTTTTAAACCTTTTGGCAAACATTAACTCAGCAAGAAGGAATCATTCCAGCTCCTACCTAAGCTGCCTCATCTCAACCTCTGAAACCATACCACTAGGCAGTCACTTGGCAGCTGGACTACAGGTGATTTTTTTTTCCTATATCCATCTACTAGCCATGCAAACACATGCTCTACTACATCTTCTACAACAGACAGGACACAGTTGAAATCTGCCTCAGCAAGATGTAAACTCAGCAGGTACTTCCACTGCAGAGAAAAAACCCCCAAAACAGTATCAACATGCTAACATCTTAAGACTTGAAATGGAATTTCTAATTCCTCAGCTCCTACATCAGAGGAATAAAGTTAAACAAGTGTATAGATGTCCTTAAAAAAAAAAGGCGGATGTCCATACAGCAGCCATTCACAGCATTCAGGACTGGGGACCAGCATCAAAGGTCAAACCACAAGGAGGTGTGAGATAACATAACTGACTGGAAAGGTTAAGACACCTCCTGAACAGACACAGAAAGTTGGTTTTGTAACAGGGTCTGGGTCACCAGGAATGACGAGGGACTAGGGGACTAGGAGACTAGGAAAAGAAGGTAAGGGGTCGTTTCTGCTGACAGGGAAATGAAACAGTAGTCAAAAATCATACAAAATTTTCACAGGCATTCACTAACAACCTGAGCATCTAATACAAATCCAGGTACTTCCTTTTGCTCACATGTTGGCTTGGTGTACAGCACCAATGCTACCAGTAAAGCATTACAGACATAATTATGAGAACTGGGCCAACACACACCCCCGAGTTGTGTTGACAGGTTGAACTCCCCTTTACCTAGAGCTTTGCAGCTACGCTTGTCAGGTCGCAGCTCGTAGCCTTGCTCACACCAGCACTGGAAGCCTCCTTCACTATTGGTACAGCCTTGGCTGCAGTAACCTTCCTCAGCACATTCATTCACATCTGCATTTTACAGAGAAAGGGAGAAAGTTACCATTAGATAGATCATCAATAAAGTAGGCAATCTCATCTATAGCTTGCTTAATGCTTTAACACTCTGATTTGCACCCTGTCATAGCCATCAATTTCAGACATATCAAAGCAGCAGGGAGGAGACTACTGCTCCAAAAACCCACCTTGGCATGATCGGCCATCTTCCAGGAGCCTGTAACCTGTGTGGCAAGTGCACTGCACCATCCCTCGTACCATCTGGCACTTCTGAGCACAGCCACCATTGTTGACATTGCAATTCTCCTCCCCTGTTCGTGGACCTGCAAAAGGAACACATGAAGATAACTGAGTTGAAACCACAAGGCAGCTGCTTTTGCCCTCAGCTGTTAGGCAGCAGTCACCCTTCAAACCAGGCTGAATGACAGAGAGAGGACACAGGCTGTGCTGGAAGTTTCCTCTTCAGAGTCAGAGCTTTCCTCTGCAGGCCACTACTAAACCAGACAACAGAGCTCAGAATAACATGTTTTTAGGATTCACTGTCTCTGCAGACAAATGTTGATATCTGAGATCATAATCTTCTCCCCATTATTCCTTGTGTGCAGTCTGTAATTGGCAAAACCATGAAACCCTTTTTCCTCAGTCTTCAACTCTCTCCCACTGTCACAGTCCCAGTTTTCTTTCTTACACACGTTCTTCAGTAACATGAGATAGACTCCCACATAGTACAGTGCCTCCATTTGTGTTTAAGACTGAACTTGAGAGGACTTACGGCAGTTTTGATGTGGGCTCTCATCACTGCCATCTCCACAATCATTTGCTCCATTGCACAGCTTCCTCTGGCCAATACAGCGCCCGTTCCCACAAAGGAACTGGTCTGAGGCACACTGAGGGGTGCCTGCAATAGAAGGAGGGGAAAGTAGCACACCACAGCTGGAACAATAGCCATGGTGAAGAAAAGGATACAGAACACTTTATAAGATTTGTTACAAATTTTTCATATGAACACAAATCCATGACTTCCTTTTTCCTTGAATTCAGCTCATCTCACACACCTATCTTTATGATGATTTGCAGGCCTGCAAACTCTCCTCCAGTCTGAGTCCACTGCTGCTTTACTGTGAAGTTCAGCTAATTAGTTTCTCTCAGAATGACTGGAGGGTACTAGCATAGTTCCCTTTGGTTCCAGATTCTACAACCCTTCTCAACATGCCAAAAGAAAGAGTCAGTTCTTCACTTTAATTATCCGATCTGTCACCCCAGCATGGCTATGGATTCTTAAGCCTGCCTAGGAAGGAGCATCTTGTCTGGCCCTAACTGCACTGTGCTGGACTTCGAACAAGATTTACATGCATCCTTAAAATCTGAGCTCAGGCAACAGGATTTCACACAAGCTACATGCTTAAACTTCTTCTGTTGGCATGGAGACTGTACAGAATTCCTGTAAGTAAAGTAATACTGTTCATAAGGACTTTACCAATCTGATTGTTTCTTCAGCAACAACTGCACTGTCCTGTTGCCCCTTATTTTTTGTACCTCTTAAGCTTACTTGGTTAGTGGTTTCCAAATCATCACCCTCTGATAATCTTAGGAAGATACAGTTACCAGCAAAGAAACAAGACTGGCAGACTGCATGTAAGCAGCATGGAATAGTTCTGAGATTAACAAGTACAGTTAAGAACTAACAGACACATCAACTAGGAACATAAAAGCAAATCACATGCAGATTAACTTTTCAGAGCACAGAAATACTTAATATGAAGGATTATGAAACTTGGACTTCATTTGTCATAATTGAACACAAAGATCCTTACGTCAGTTAATTGCCTAGTATTTGAGGAGTCTTTTCTCCACAGTCAATAAAAATACAATTCTTCTCTAAAACCAAGAGGATTTTACCTCTTGCTACAGACATTGGGACATCACACTACGTAGCTTAGTTGAGTCAATACACATTCTGCTTGGAAATCTCAATTTAATTTTTACCTCCTGACTGTCACCATAGACCTAAAGCAGAACTGCACAACTAACCTTCCAGTAACAACAGCTGTACTCAACCACCTTGGGATTGGTTTGAGGTGGAAAAGTTGAATGTCAGGCTCCGGAAGCTTGACATGGCTTCTGAGTCGCAACTGCTCTTTCAGTACCTCTAAGTACTTTTTTTATCAAGATGATGAAACAGGGTTACCGGTTTGCTTTTTCCAGGATCACCACACTGATGCTCATGACAGCTGAGCAATCTGAAGCAGCTGCTCTCAAATGGCTACAAAGTGTGCCTTTCCAGGTCCTCTGAACTCAGCTGTCCTTGTAGAACACTCACTCTTCGCCCCTCAACAGCCCAAAACAAGAGGTACAGTTCCACAAATCCATTTTGTCACCCCTAAATTCTGTTTAGAATACACTGATCCAGCAGGGTCAGTACACATAGCTGGGCTCCACTCACTAGGATAAATGCATGGACCAATACACGCTATTCCTCAGCAAAGCCTATAGGTATCCTGAAGGCTTTAAGAGAAGATTTTAGACATTCCTTGAATCCTACCACAACACAATGGAGAGTCTGTTGAAACTCTCCATTTCTCCCTAACCATTATTACACAAAAGAATGGTGATATGTGAAATGATTACTAGAAAAAGTGACTCCTGAGCGAATATCTAAGGGGAAAGCTGACAACCCTAACCTCTAAAACAAAGGCTTTACTCTTCCTTTCCACTAAATGTCCTTTTTGATTCCACTGCCTGCTAGAATTGCTTAGCAATTTCAAAATGCAGCATGAAAGCTATCCCAAACTATCTAGAAGGTGTAAGTTAGACACAGCCTATCTGACAAAGTGCACAACAGTGCACATTATTAATGTTTCCAAGTCTGAATGCAATAGTCTCAGAGCTCTGTGGTAATTCAGTGTAGGGACAGGGTAGGAAGACAGAGGGTTGTGATACTTGACAAGAAAAGACCATCATCTAAGTTAGTTCAAGCACACAGACTTGCACAAGTTTGCAAACATGTAAGACAGACCAAATCCCATTCTATGGGAAGGACAGAAACTCAAGGCTGAACTCACTGAAGCAATCCAAAAGACACTTCACCACCTATTACCTTGAGGATGGAAATATTAGCTATTAAGCAGCAAGGCAGCAGACCAAACCTGTGTTCTCACAGTTCTCCTCGTCACTGTTGTCGGAGCAGTCATCTTCCCCATCACAACGCCAGGACAGACGGACACAGCGCCCTGACTTACAGCGGAACTGGTCAGCTGTGCACATAGATGTAGCTGAGGGACCAAAAAACAAACATTAGATGAGCAAGAAGGATCAGAGCGACCCAAATACTCTTTTGCATCCACAGAAACTGAATGCTTCCAACTAGTTTCCAGCACTCACTGCAGTTCCTCTCATCTGACTGGTCATCACAGTCAAAGTCTCCATCACACCTCCAGCCAGCATTAATGCACAAGCCACTATTGCACATGAACTCTCCAGAGCGACAAGGCTGGTGAGATGCTGCAGAGATAGTAAAAAATATAAAGAGTAAACTGAGACCAATGTAACATCCCCAAAGCTCCTCAGTACCCCTTACCCTCCATTATTATGGAACTTAGTCCTAAATAGATTTCTCCCGGAAACTGCTTTACTTTCTGTAAGCAGAAGTGCACTAACTACAGAGTTCTCATCACTATTCTCACTTTCCAGAGTTAAAAAAACCTAATAACGAAAGAGCCAGCTTATGTGCGAACAACTGGATTGCTGTCTACACTGCAACCCCCCCTCCGGCCAATGCAAAATCCATTAAGGTTTGCAACTAAAATGCTTGGACCAGCACATCACCCTGCACTAACTTACAGCAGTCAGATTCATCAGACCAGTCCCCACAGTCATCGTCACCATCACAGTGGTAGATGTCCAAGATGCAGCGTCCATATGCACACTGGAACTCCTCCAAGCTGCAAGTGGCAGCTGGAACATCTGATGCTAACAAGAGAATCAAAGAAAAAATGTATGAGGTGACAGGGTACAATCCAGTGTAGAAGCAACCTTCTCAGTCCAATAATGAACTAGCAAGTATTCAATGGAAGGGTGTTAGAAATTACTAGCCATTGTTGCATATCTCTGCGTGACTTGTATTACTGAGAGGAACTTGAATGCTGCTTTTGCTTCGCTGAAAAGCAGGTTAAACCTATATATAAAGACATCTATGCAGATAATCCACTAAAAATAATTTTAAAAAAAGTTACATAGGATGTTAGTCTATAAACCTTTAACTTTTCAAGAGCCATGAACTTCTAGAGAAGCAAACAGCTATGAATAAGGAAGAGGATCCGAGAGTGTCACCTTCTATCTTATGCTTCAAACACTATGTCTTAGTAACCTCCAGAAAGTACTGAAATTGCTTATTAAATTTGAAAAAGGTAGATACAAAAACAGATGGAAAAACAGATACCCTTTGGGGTAGCTCTGTATTAAGGATTGAGGCATGTCAGAATGCAATGTTAAAGTAGGGAGTGATTACATTAGAATTTTAACAAAAATAAGCACTTGAGGACCAAAGGAAGCAAGCAAGCAGCAAGATGTCCAGGCCTGCACCTGACCTTTGAGGATTTCCCCCTCCCTTTCCTCTCACCAAAACAACCATGCCTTTTCAGTAAGGAGCACTGCCAGAGAGATCACCCTGGGCAAAGCCCAACAGACTTATGGTCAAGGATTTGCCTACTGCTCCCTGTTCAGCAGTACACTAAGTGGGAAGGGATGGAAAAATATTTTGAGTCCCACACAACAGAATCTGACACCTCCTGCTCTCTGGAGAATTAACTGTATGTTTCAGGCATACAAGTCTCCCAACTGAAGAGCTCTGAAAATAAATTCATTAAACAAAAGATAAAAGAAAGACTGAAAAGAAAGAATAGTCTGGGAAGTGAATTACACCTGTCTCTCCAACCTGAAGTAGTTGGCAGACCTTGAAGAGCTTTAATTCAGCGAGTGTCCAGTGGCTAGATACGAAAATGTGTGTTAATGTGAGCCTCACCAAAGGAGTCTGAAAGGAGTGTTTGGGTCTCCTTGAGAAGAAAATTAATTCAGTGACTTGAATTATCATGTTGTTCTATTCAATAACACACACCCCCCTAAAAGAAAAAACAAACAAACAAAAAAAAAACACTCCACAAAATAAAAGAACAGTGCATTCCCACCTTGTCCTAGATGAATGACAAGCATGACTGGAGATAAGGAAAAGATGACAACCACGTGGATGAAGATAAAAGAACAGGAAGTAGCAAAACTGAGTTACTTAAAATGCCTTATGGAGACAAATGCCAGCCAGAACTGAAGGAGCATTCCAGTTCAGAGAAGCAGAGGCACCAGTTCTGGGGTGCCCCTCCACTCCCATAGGAGGCAACGTCGGAACATCTCCCCTCCCTTCCTGAGGGTCTATCCATGGCCTTTGGTGAAGTGACAGGCAAGGGAACAAGAAAGGGAGAGGGGGAAAAGGAGAGGGAAAGAGGCTCCCTTCCTCCTAGAGCCCTTTCCTGGCTCAGAAATGTTTGCAGCCGCTGGCTTCCTGCCAACTCTCATTATCTGGAGAGATAAAAGACAACTCCCCCATGTATCCACTCCCCCTGCCCTTCAGGAGATGGTGGCCCTGATCCCCCTCCCAGAGCCTTTTGAAGTTTCCTGCTATCTAGAACAAATTCTGCAAAATGCTCTCAAAGGAGAGCAGGGTGGGGGAAGGGACCACTGCAAGTTCCAGAGACACAGACAGCATTCACAGACACAGAAGACAGGCAGTGTGGGTCAGGAAGGGACACACACTGCTGTCCCACTTGCTACAAGCCTGTGAAGGCGAAGGAGAGAATAACTGTTGTGGGTTGTCATGCCATTCTCTTCCCCATCAGTCGCTTTTTGGGCAACGTCCTGCAAAAAGCATCTAAGTGAAAAGAGGTTGGGCAGGCAATCCCTGTAGTGTGCAGTACCTGAGGATGCTATCAGTAAGCACAGCATCACTCCTCTTCCAAAATTTCAGTCAAGAGTCAGACAAGAGAAAACAGAAGGGAATAGTTTTTTTCCCTTCCCCCCTGCCCTCCAGCTCTATAGAGCTATCTTCAGTAAAGCATAAGCCTCCTGCTCTGACTCAAGGTCACAGCCATGAGAAGGAGCAGAGAAGCAGAGAGGCATGGACAAAGTATGCCTGTGAGGCAACATAAGAGAGACACCGTTCTCTTGTGCCCTCTGGGGTAGGCAGCTGAAGACAGCATAGCTGCCAGTACAGGCAGGACTAAGTTGGTTTTGATCTCTGCTGCAGAAAATGTGCCAAAACCCAAGACAAGAGCAGGTCCAAAGGGCTATTTCCTGTGGTTACAAAGGAAGGAGAGCACTTACGGCAATTCTCTTCATCTGAGCCATCCTTGCAGTCTGTGTCACCATCACAGAACCAGTGCTCAGCTATGCAGCTGCCATCACTGCAACGGAACTCCTTCTCTGAGCACTTTCTCATATCTGCAGAGACAGCAATGCAAACAAAACCTTGGCTTTTATGAGTACCCAGAAAATCACTATAGCATTCTCCTGAAGCTCCTAGGGCACCCACAAACGAGACTTCTCATTAAACCATACATATTCATGTCAGGCAGGGCTTGAGCAAAATCATCACTGACACACAGTGCTGGATCCAAAAGGAATCCAGTGGGACTTCACAACTCACAATGCCAAGGAATAAAAGGTCTCAAGTGATTTTCTTATACTGCAGGTAAGCCACATAGCCTGAGATCCCAAGCAGCCAACCCATGGAACAGAATACCCCACAAGCCCAGCCCAGAAAAGCCTGCTGTGAGCCTTCACCATGCCCAGGGGATCCTAGAGCTGCACAGGCTGGAGTCTGCTTTAAAATTCCTTTTCAAGTATGGGAGGGCAGTACTTCTAGAACCACATTACTCACCACATTGTTCATCACTGTTGTCGCCACAGTCATTGTCACCATCACAGTGCCACAGGCTGCGGATGCAGTATCCATTCTGACATGAGAACTCATCTTCCTCACATTCCCGCGGAGCTGCAGGGACACAATGGACACAAGGTGAAGGCAAGGCAAGAAGATTTAGCTTGCAGAACACCAAACGTGCGACATGTTACAAATCGAGCTACATTGTCCTCCAAGGACACCACAATGCTGGAGAGACGATTCCCCCAAAAATACCAGGAGAGCAACTGTGAGACTTCCTGAGTATCTCCCTTTCCTTCCATTCACAAGTCAACAGTACAGCTGGTTCTAAAACCTGAGAATATAGGTTGAAGGAAGTACATAGAACAGAGAGATGAAGCCACCCATTCTGTGCTGGTATTCTAGCACAGCCCAAGCCAGACTCAAGATATCCCTGCATAGAAAAAAAAAAGCAATCCAGGCCTCTTTTTAAAGGAATTAATAGGCCCCATCATTACCTAACAAATAACTGCTAGTTGTATTGTGTTTCCACCTTTTTTTCACAACAATGCCAAAGCTGTCTTCAAAGGAAAGGAGAGGGAAAATGTGAACTTCCTCTTCTGAACACCTCAGTATTTGCAGACTCATTTCACCCTCCTTGCCAGTCTGCTAAGGAAGCTTGCCTTCAGACCAGTGAAGAAAGGAAAGGAACTGCAAAATCAGCACCCGAGGACTTCATCCAACAGAAACCCTCCTATGGTTACTGGTAACCTAAAAAAAACCCTAGGAAGTTTTTATGCACAGAACCTTGCCTTCCTCCTTTCATTAGTCTCTAAATTTTTTGATCACACGCTTCTCCACTGCTGTCATAGATATGAGGGCATTGCAACATTTTATGAAAAACAGAAAACCAAACAGACCCTGACCTATATACCTGTTCTTTCATTAATACATTTGAATAGACTGGAGCTTAGTCCTGAGTTCTAGAGCATCACACGAGGTCAACTCCTGAACCTTGTTTTCCAGCCCTTTGCCCAAAACAGGAGGCAAAAATCAGGGGTATACTGATCAAAAAGTGAACTGATTTCCATGCAAGAAGTGGACATGGAATACTTTACAGCCAAGAGCTTTACTTTCACATTTCTTGAGATGGGGTTCCTTCATCAGAGTCACTCTGGAGCACCATGCACAAAACTTCAGTAGAATTCAAGGGCTATGGTGTGATGCTTACTAAGGAGCTGCAACCACATCAACCAGAGAGCAGAATCGTTCTGCTCTCAACTGCAGCCTGATGCCAGCCCTAGCAACCAGCACAGTTACAGCAAAGCTGAAGCTCCAGTGCTACATAACACGCTGATTCTCTGGCATGTGTTGCCAAGTAAAGACCTGATGATTTGTTGTGGAGAAGGCAAGTTGTATCCCTGAACACCTTTTGCTAATGGAAGCCAACCACAAGTAACTCTTGTCCTCAACACAAAGGGGAAAGGAGGAGGGGTTGAAAGTCAAAGACTTGGGCAAATTTCCTCCATTTTAATAGTCTGTAGAAGCACATCAGTAATGCTCGCAGCTAACAGGCTACCATGGCAAATCTTTTGAAGATGGCACCTCACAGTTAGTGAGTCACAGTCACCTCATGGCAGCAGTCAGTCAGCTTTCAGGGTAACCTATCTCTGTGTAGGCAATATCCTTACAGCACCTCCCTCTCCTCAAGGAGCTCTCTGTTTGAAGTGACAGGATGCTGGTGACAGCCCAGCACCACAGAAAAGTCAGACAGTGGAACCTGAGGCCACAGGAAGTCAGCCAGACATCCAGTTCAGTAGGATTTGGCAGGGGTTAGGTGTTTCCACGCACAGGGGAGGGCACATAGAGCTCGGCTCAGGGAAGTGCTTCATGGGATATTAACTAACAAGGCTGCAGGGCATAAACGGTTCTACAGCTGGATGGAGAAGCATCCCCTCCCCCAGAACAGGCAGCTGAACAGCAAGCCAGGTGCCAAGACAGAAGGGCTTAGAGGTACACACCTCTGTCAGAGTCAAGATATAGCTTATTTCAAGCCAGAAGTCTGATTCAGTGAATAAACTCTTCAATTTCTGCAATAAAAAGGGTCAACTTTCTCCAGCCATGGCAGGCAGGCACTGCACCCACCCTCTTCCCTCAGAGAGGTGACTTACGGCAGTCCTGTTCATCAGAATCATCCTCACAGTCATTGTCTCCATCGCAGACCCATGACCGGCGGATACACTTTCCGTTGTCACAATGGAAGTCCAAGGGAGAGCAAGTGGGCAGCACTGCAAGAGCAAAGAAACACCTCATGGAGCTGCAGCCAGCTTCCTTCCTGAAAGCAAAGTTCCTTCCCTCCTGAGGGAGCAGGGCTACACCTCTTAGAAACAAAAGACATAAAATTTCAAGTCATCACGAAGAGCTGTTCCTCAGATGGGGGGGCCAGGGTAGGTCTGTAGCTTGGCAGCCTCTCTTCCCCAGAGAAACACTGACCTTTCCACAATAAAGTAGCTGCTGCAATCCCCCCACTGAGTTCTTTTTTTTTCTCTTTCATCCTTGAGCCTGCTACCCCCTCCCATAACTGCACTCGTTTTATAACAAGCAAAATTATACTATCAACATCTTTCCTGTCTGTTTCCCAGTGCAGTCCATCCTGTTTCTATTACACAGTAAGTTCTTTGGAGTGAGAACTATAAGAAGCAATGTTTTGGGGAACAGGACTTTACAAGGTAACATGCTATAGCATGTGTTTCAGCATGGGGACTGCCAGTTTTTTTGTCAAGAAATCTGCAAAGAGCAGCTTAGAAGCAAGAATCCACTGCTGGGGATAATTTGCTGCACCTCAGGTGTGGGCAACAGAATCCAAACCTCTCTAGAGGTTTCCAGAAGGGACAGAAGAAGAGGACAGGGATGGGATGATGCTTGCCTACACAGGAGTCTGTTGGCAATGGAGTGGAACCACAAATCCACAGTGTTTGAAGAGGCCTGGAGCCACAAAGCTGGAATTCAAGGGGGAGCATCAGCCCTGTTTTTCCCCCCACAGATGAGAGGAACACTCAGCCCCAGGAGGTTCATACTTTTAAGTGCTGCCAGCTGTGATAGGCAAGGGGCTGCACAAGACTGTTCCTGACAGGTGTGTTCTCCTAAGAACAACATTCGCTCAGCGATGTGAAGGGGCGAGGGCTAGAAAGGCTAGTGCCTGAAACCCTTTCATCCCAGCCCAGCTTGCCGACAGCATCTCCCATCTGTCACCAGGCAGGCCAGCCCTCCTCTGCTATGCTGCTACTCCTTCCCTTGCCAACACTATCCTGGAGGTGGAAGTATGAAGGGAGGGAGGTGGATAAAAGAAGAAGGTGAAGACAGCGGCCACACACGAAAGGAGAAGGATTTAATAAGGAGAACAAATAGTCACATTTTCAGCTTTTCCAGCTTTCTCAATCCCCTGTTTCCCCTTGGCCCAGGACTGCTGCCAATGTCCTATGACAGCAGCATGGATTATACTATACTGAATCATTCACTGCTCTCTATAGCAAGTCCTCCAACATATCTCACCAAGGGCCTATCCTAAAAGCCCCCCACCATAAGAATACACTAGACTAGTGCAGTTAAATTCAGACTTGCTCTAACGTCTCTTTTTCTAACCACAAATTCAGATCATCTTCTCAGCTGTTCCCGTAGTGTGGCAGCCATAGGCATTTCTGTATCTGAGAACATCAGTGCACATGTAGCTGCTCTCAACACTCACGGAATTTGGCACTGGCCCTTGAGAGAAGGTCCCTCACATCATGTTCAGAATGTCACATGCAGATATCTATCCAGGTCATATCCAGCTACTTCTAGGTCTCAGAGGGGTATGAAGGAGAGTGAAGCATACAAATCTGAATTTTCACCCTCCAGTTTTGACAGCACCCTGATCTTCCAATAGCTGACCCATTTCCTTACACTGCACTTTCTCTGAGAACCCCTGTGTTGCTGCAGCAAAATGAAGAAGGAGCTTCCTCATTTTCCCCAGGGAAGGTGGAAGTGGAAAACTCTCTGCTTCCCAAACTCTGCTTCCAAACAAAACCAAGACATTTTTGGACTCAGATGGTCAGTCCCACACAAGACCTCTCTTCCCCAAGCACAACTTCCATACAATGCATGCTGAGCAAACCTTCCCTGGCCTCAGCTGCAGTTTCAAGACTATGACCATCCTCCCAGCGTATGCTTTAGCGTGACTAATCACCAAAGGACTGCACAGAAGCCACCTGGAAGGGAATTTGCATGCTGACTCTCCAGGGGAGAATTCTTCAGGCTCCCAGAGGGTTAAGCCATTAGCGTTGGTTCAGACGGATACCATTATCCCACTGAACTGCTGCATCCCTTCACGAAGTAACAACATAAAATGAAATTCCACCCCTACAGGGAACAGTTCAGCCAATTTCATACTCCCCCTAGATATAAAAATCGAGTTTCAAGCACAGAGGAGGTAAAGCAGGGGAAATAGAGCAAAATGCAAACTGCTATGAGAACCAAGTTCCCAAATCAGCAGACAAGTGTGTGCTAGCCAGACAACACTGGGGGTTGGGGGCACAGGGGTGATGGGGCATGGTGTTAAATCCCCTTCTACAGGAGCTTTCCTTCAAAGAAGGAAGAAAAACCACAAACCCACTTAGACAAAAAATCCCAAACTAATGAATGAGGGCTAATGTCTCACAGAGCAGAGCAACTGCCAATGGGATCAGGGCAGCGATCCACATATAATTGGAACCTGAATTTAATAATGGTCAGAAACAGATGCTTCCAAAGAAAATGCAAGAGATTCTGGGAGCAGTTTCTTCCTAACCCCTTCTTCCTAGCTCTGCCCTCCCAATCCACCATCCCTTCTTCCCATTAAAAAGCAAACTACTTACACAGAAATTTCCTGTTTCCTTCTATTTGTTCTAAACACATCAGGCTGAAGCCTCAATTCCACTGTATAGCCCCTTCCTCTAGGGTTGTTATTAATCAGCTCTTTTGCTGGACATTTTTTACTTCATATTTTGATAAGTTTTGTTCCTGTGGAGTTAAAGCTGAGGGCATATCACTGGCCCAGAGTGAATGTTTAGTACAGTTGAAAATACATCCAAAATGTTTGGAATTTGAACTTAGGAGGAAATTCAGAACTTAAGAGGTCACACTTAGGACACTCAAACAACCTCATCCTGACATGATGGAGCAGCTACACAATCTGGTAAGTGTATGGCCTTAACTCATACAGCTCATTTTAAAACCTATAGTCAGAAGAAGGGCACATGGCAATACAACTGAAGCAGCAGGAACTCCTTTTGCTGACAGAGATAGAGCAAGACCTCTTCATCTTGCTGGAGGACAAGCTGGATTAGCATCTAGAAGACTAGAAACTGAACCCTCATATTCTCGTCCCAGCTTGATATAGATACATGACCATGCGACAGTTCTGCCTCTTTAGCCCCCTTCTCCAACCTGTAAAATGAAGGATATTTATTACTTGCTAAGACAGCTGCGAGTCCTTCATAGGCATTGCTTCAAATGATGAGCAAGCAATCACAGATTGCACTAACATGCTTTCATCACTACTCATAGCAGGATTAGGAAATGCCAACAGTAAACACAGTTAACACTCAACCCTCCTTCCCTGCTCAATTCCAGTTTGATCTCTCCATATCTATGCAAAGAAACAATATTTTCTTGAAAGAGATGAGATAAGCGAAGTCCTAGAAAGGATATGAAGGCAGGCAAATGCCTAGACAGACAGGGACCAACTTGCCTCCCCCAGGCAGAGCAGAGAGGGAGGACAGGGAGCAAGCCCAAGGGAGGGGAGCCAGTGGAAAGAGCAAGGCTGGGTAGTAACAGCTCAAGAGAACACATCTGTCAACTGACAGTGAGCAATACAAAAAGGCCTTTGAACTTCCAACCATTTCCTTGAGCTCATCCCTCTGCATGGTCACACTGGACATCATCCAAGGTTTCAGCAAAGCTAGGTCTATCATGAGCCTGCTAGTCCTCCCCCCTCCCAACTCCTGTTACACAGGACGCTCTTTTATTGCCAAGCAGAAAGGAAAGGGGGAGCATGAGGGAAAAGGGAAGTTTGTAAGGTGAAACGCAGACTGAATCACGTCCCACTGTCCTTTGAACACTTTATCCCTATTGCCTCTGGTGAGCAGGTTGCTTTGTACCCAAGGACAGCAAGCAACTGGTGTTCAGGTCTGGAACGCAGCAGTTTGAACAATAGTGGTTGTCTAATAAAACAAACTCTCATTCATGTGAAGAATGAGAAGTTAATTTAAAAAATAAATACAACCGAAAAAAGTAATTCATGCTACCTGACCCCCAGCTATGTCCACAGTCATGCCTGTGTATGAGTACACAGATATCTGTTTGCTGAGATCTGCAGCTCAGTGGGCAAAAGGGCCAGTAACATAAATAAAGGATGTTAGTCCACTCTCAGGAAGAAATAGGAGATACTGCATTTTACTAACAGATGTTTTGGAAATGCCAGTTCCAGAGTAACATAAAATGTTTCCAGTCACACTGCTGAACTGTATTTAAGGATGCTGCTGGTCAAAAGAGAAAAAAAAAAAAAAAGGCAAAAGAAAGAAAAAAATTAAAAGAGTATCAGCACCCAATCTTTCACAGCCCTTTGATCACAAGCACTCTGCCTGAGGGGACACTGCATTAATTCTGGTGCCTTTTAAATGAAACACACATATTTTGAGCTCAATAAAATGACAAAGTTGCAGATACGGAACTCGTGTGTCCACAAGAGAATATTGAACTCTTAACAGGACTTCCTAATTCATAAAACTTGAAGTTTAGAAACGAAGCTTCACCTGAGTCATTGCATCTGAGCTCAAGACTGGTGATTAAGTGAAGGGCAGAGTGAAATTTCTTTTAAAGTTTCCATTAATTTTAGTAAAAGACCTGTAAGATTTTTATCCCCACATCACCTCCACAATTTTGGTTGTGGGACAAGCTATAGCGACAGTCCAGTTTCTGGCAAGAAAGAGACCTTCTCCTGGGGCTTGAATGAACTGTAGCTCCACAGGAACTGTGTAGATTTCCCAGCGAGATGGGAACAGACCACTTTTAGTAATCTTTAAGGTAAAAGGAGTAAATTCTTCCTTCAGCCCCTTTAAATGAAAAAGTATTGCACAACTGTGCATTTTGCTAAGCAAGCAAGTCTGTGTCCCAAGAAGCTACCAATTTCCAGGCTGGTTATGTATGATACAGATCCAAAATTCACATCAAGAAGACTCTTCTGGGGGGATAGTTATGAGGGGATTTGACATATCTTAGGAGAAACAGAACTATTTACGAATTCTCAGGCCAAGTTTACTCAGTTGTCCTTTCACTCTTGCCACAGGAAGCAGGACTCATTCACACCATGCTGGACGTCAAAGGGCGTATAGGAGGGCAGAATGAAAATCATTCCTCTGCTTGCATGTGGCTTTCTTTAGGGACAGTCCAGAGTAGTCTCTGTTGGCACAAGGCAGGAAGGCAGCTGAGCTACTCTGTGCATGTGTAGCAAAGGCTTCCAAACGAGATACTGTCAGCAAGCCAGAGAGCTGACACTAGAGCAAGCCTATGAAGCTGGCATGACAGCTGGGAAGTTGCTTATTGCTATTATTACTACAGCACTCTGGCTTGTAAAAATGATCCAGAGCAGGAAGCAAGCATGTCACAGAATAATTGGCTTCCATCACAGCAGGGCTTCAAATTCGCAATGAAAACAGTTTCTGTCACAGGTAAGCAGAGGCAGGGCTCTCCCTAAAACAATGGGAAAATACCTGTGAGCGGCAGACATTCCAAGGACACCAATTCAAGTGCAAAGTGTCTGAGATGTGCAGAAACAGTATCATTTGAGGAAAACCTTAGTGCAACCAACTCAGAAAGTGATAATTTGTTTTATAGTTTGTAAAAGAACATTAAAAACTAAACAAACTAAAACTGATCACATAAGAATTTATCTTGAAACTGAAAATGTCTCAAGGGAATAAGTGTTCCCTGTGTCTGCTCTAGTTTTTCATAGCTGTAACTCCTCTCACTGCCAAGTATCTTGCTTTTCTTTTTTTTTTTTTTTTAACATCACATGCACTGCATTTCAAGCTGTCTTTAACAAAGTGACAAATTACCCATTCAAGGTTAGAAAATTGCATTAATATAGAATTTAGTGAACTCCAATCAATTACTCAAGCATATGCAGTACTACATAGACACAGATGCAAGACTAAATCTTGACTTGCTAAACCAATTTTCACCTTTACCCACCAGCCTGTGTTTCACTCTCTTGCTTTATTAGGAGTCCAGTAGTCCTGTGTCTTCCCCTCCTCTGTTTTGACCAAGGAAATAGAATTTTCTCAGGAACTCATTCTTCTTGTTGTATTGGCTTACAGTATACATATGAGCATATGATACATGGTTACAGTTTTATTCCTCTGGAAAGTTAGGACATTCACAGGAGAAAAAAAGAAAATTCTAAAACTAGCTTGTAGCAGGCCAGTGGAAAGGTGGGATTCCTTGCAAACACTTCTTTTCACTCTT
The DNA here is from genome assembly GCA_013396775.1 of Cephalopterus ornatus. NCBI lineage: Eukaryota > Metazoa > Chordata > Aves > Passeriformes > Cotingidae > Cephalopterus > Cephalopterus ornatus. The sequence continues at coordinate 93,833 of VZRE01012763.1, read as the reverse complement.
CTAATTAGAGACATCTACTTGATAATATTACAAATTTATGTCTTTAAAACTCAAGAGCTGCACATCCATACATTGCTAGAAAAGAATACAGATTGTTTTAGCATCTCATTAAAGTCCATATAAGTGGTTGCAGTGATTGAGATTCATAAGTCAGAATGAACCACAGGGCCCATTCCAGCATGAAGACTAGCCCCATGGTTTCTGAGGAATCTCAGTAATTTTTTAACTAGGCCTTTAATATATCTGGGTCTTGTATGATGACTTCATCATGACAACCCAAACCTTCAGCTCAGTATTTGTATTTCAAAGAAATTGATTGATTTCAAACCTGGTAGAAGTCAATAAATAAATATATAAATCAAGTTCACAATAGAGAAGTCCAAAATTTCACTCCATGAAAGCCATGCACTTAACATTTCTATAGCATCCTTAGCCCCATTGCTTAACTTTTGTTTTTGCTTTCATATTTCCACTAAATCGCACTCAAAGTACCTCTAGCTGTCAGCTGAAAAAGTTCTCCTCTTCGTATTTTTTCTACCACAACACAGTATTCAAAAAGGCAACTCCATATTCTAGTCCTTCCACTTGAGTCACTTTTCTACTCTGAATAAATGCTGCTCTTTATCTCCCCTCCTACCTTGTCAAATCTACTGTCCTTCTTGGTACATGTTAGTTTACCTCTCTCAATAAACTGTAAAGACCTACAGCACAAGTTATGTTCTGAATGAGAGCACAGAATTACAAAATCATCAAACTTATGAGACCTTTGTCCAACTGTCAAGCCAGCACCACCAAAACCACCCCTAAATCACAACCCCAAGTGACACATACAGATGCCTCTTGAACACTTCCAGAGACAGTGACTCTACCACCTCCCCAAACAACTTATTCCAGTTAATCACTCTTTCAGTGAAAAATTTTTTTCTAATATCTAATCCAAATCTCCCCTTGTGCAACTTTAGGCCATTTCCTCTCACTCTTTCACTTGAGACAAGGGTTAAGAGACTGACACCCACCTAGTTTCAGGTAGTTGAAGAGGGCTACGAGGTCCCTCCTGAGCTTCCTCCAGGCTAAACAACCCCAGCTTCCCTAGCTGCTCCTCCTAAGACATGCTTTCTAGACCCTTCACCAGCTTCATTGCCCTTCTCTGGACATGCTCCAGCACCTCAATATCCTTTTTGAAGTGAGGGGGCCAAAACCAGATACAGGATTCAAGGTGCGGCCTTGCCAGAGACATGTACAGGGGGATGATCACTGTGGCCCTGGCCCTGCTGGCCACACTATTTCTGATGCAGGCCAGGATGCCATTGGCCTTCTTGCCCACCTGGGCACACTGCTGGCTCCTGTTCAGCCGCTGTCAACCAGCACCCTCAAGTTCTCTTCCACAGGCAGCTTTCCAGCCACTCATCCCCCAGCCTGCAGCGATGCCTGGGGTTGTTGTGACCCAGTGGCAGGACTGGACACTTTGCCTTGTTGAACCTCATACAGTTGTCCTCAGCCCATTGATCCAGCCTGTCCAGATCCCTCTGTAGAGCCTTCTTACTCTCCAGCAGATCAGTGCTCCTGCCCATCTTGGTGTTGTCTGCAAACTGACTGAGGGATAAAGATAATAAACAGGACTGAGCCCAATACTGAGCCCCAGGGAACACCACTGGTGACCGGCCACTAGGTGGATTTAATTCCGGTCACCACCACTCTCTAGGCCTGGCCATCCAGCTGGATTTCTACCCAGTGAACTGTGCTCCCATCCAAACTGTAAGCAGCCACTTCCTCCAGAAGAATGCTGTGAGAGATGATGTCAAAGGCTTTACTGAAGTCTAGGTAGACAACATCCACAGCCTTTCCCTCATCTACTACACAGGTCACCTTCTCCTAGAAGGAGAGCAGGTTGGTCAAGCAGGACCTGCCTTTTGAAAACCCATGTTGGCTGGGCCTGACCCCTTGTTTGTCCTGGATGTGTTGTGTGATGGCACTCAGGATGATCTCCTCCATGACTCCCCGGTACTGAGGTCAGGCTGACAGGCCTGTAGTTCCCTGAATCATCCTTCTGACCCTTTTTGTAGATGGGTGTTACATTTGCTATTTCCAGGCAAATGCAACTTCTTCAGTTAACCAGGACTGCTGGTAAGTGATTGACATTGGCTTGGCAAGGTCTTTCTCCACCTCTCTCAGTACTCTTGGGTGCATCCCATCTGGGCCCACAGACCTGTGGGTGTCTAACTGGCATAGCAGGTCACTCACTAACCATTTCCTTCTGGATTATGAGGGCTTCAGTCAGGTTCCTGTCACTAACTTCCAGCTCTGGGAGCTGGGTATCCTAAGGACAACTGGTTTTGGCATTAAAGACTAAGGCAAAGAAGGTATTAAGTAACTCAGCCTTTTCATCAGTTTCCTGACACTATGCTATGCTACCCTCTGCATCCACCAAAAGATGGAGACTCTCCTTAGCCTTCCTTTTGCTGTCAATAGAAGCTTTTTTTGTTGCCTTTAACTGCAGTGGCCAACCACCTTTGAAGCCGTAAATTAAAGAAGGTAGAAGTCAAATCCAGTTCCTACATTCTCTGCCTCACTTGGTTGTCTGCCTCTACCTTATATACTTCCCAGCCTCCAGTCACAAGAATATCAGCAGATTGATCACAGTTCAGTTCTACTTCCCAGTTTGTACAGCTTCCCTTCAAATACATATGGGCCAGATCTCCTCAATACATTAGGGATACACCACAACTTCAGCTTTACTGTACAAGACCAAAGGTTGTTCTCTTTCAGGCCAGAGAGAGACATGATGCATCAGTAGATGCCAAGAGAAGAGTGGAACAGAGTAGCATGCAAGTAAATGTTCTTCCTCAGAACATAAAATCTGCCTCTCTTCGTAATACAAAGAATTCCCAAACAAGAGGTGGTATATTCATCTTTAACACTCCTTAGTGGATTATACATCCATAAACTTGTGAGATTGCTGCCTGAGAAATTTCAGAATCAATGTTTTGTGGCAAGGAGATTCACAGCTTAAGCATATTGTTGTATGAACAAACAACTCATTAGCTTTGAACCACCTCCTGCTAGTTCCTATGGAAGATCTTATCTCTCCCACCCCCTAATCCTACCATGCCTACTTGGCTTAAGAAGTATAACGTTGTTGAATTACAAAGATCATATCAACAAGTATCACCTAAATCCTTACTGAGCCCACCAAAAAAAACCCAAAACAATTCCACCATCATCCCCCTGCTTCCCCACCCCCACAGCAAACAAATAAAAGAAAAAGGAATCTTCCTCTGTGCTTAATAATAAGCCAGTAAAACTAGTTTAGTTATTGGATATGCCGTACCTCCCCAAGCCCATTATTCCTGCACAGATTCTCCTTTTTCAGCCTGTGCAATTGTGCAGAGCCTCCTCCCTCCTGTTCTTTTGAGACTTTAATTTTATTTCTTCAGTTCCCAGATGCCCATTTCCTCTTTTTCCAGCATAGCAAGTTCTCATATTGGCCCTTTTCTTTATTGGATGTAAATATGCAGGGTTTTCATCCCCTTTTTTGATTTCTCCAGTTAAGGTCACTTCCTTGCCCAACAACCCTTTCACTAATTATCTTTAAACCAAACACTGATCATCTCAATTTGCAGGTAGCCTATTTATCAAAACTCCATTTTTCACTCAAGGTCTTCCACATTGCTCAATATTTGCAAAATTTGAAGAAACAAGAAATGAGAAGGAAACAAATTTTCACAAACTAGGTTGACATCTCCCACACTTAAGGAAGAAGAGATTCTCTAAAACAGTATTTCAAAGATGAGGAAAGCTCCTTTCCATACAACTAATCAACAGCAGAAACCAGGGAAGGTTAGAGAAAGATGCAGCAAAAAAAGATAAATTCCTCCTCACTCATGTTCCTTGACAGAAGCCTTAAATCTTCAGCTCTAGGGTTTCCTTTCAGGAAAGGAGTTCCATGAAAACAGGCATTTTTTTTCCACCCTTCAATTCTACCACCGTCTGTGCAATCCAAAGAGATGAGGTAAGAAAGCAACTTACTTGTGACTCCAGGGAAAGAGGCTTTCTCTATTAATCTGTATCATGCTAAACCCACTCAAACTGACATTATACATCAGTTCTCACCTAGCCGGGCTCAGCTACAGAGATGTCAACACTATGCAGATACACAGTAGCTGCAAGGTAAATTCTCTCAGCAGATCCCAAGACCAATGAATATTATTACAGTGTTTATCTTTCCCTCCCTTCATAGGGCAGCCAGGACATAAACTAGAATGTTACTTAAGAGGGCAGACACTCTCAAAACGCTTCTTCACACTGTTTATTTTCCATCAATATTTACAGCCAACCCATATAATTTAGTTCACAGATAGTGCTTTTGCAAGGGTGGGGAAAAAAAGTACTTGTCTCTGTTCCTCTTCTCCCTCTAAAATATTCATGTCCAACAGCCATCTAAAACCAGCTGCAAAAGCCAGAGTGTGGGTGTTTTGCTGTGCTTTATGTTGGTGCTCTGTTGGACTCTAAGTACTGAAGTCAGTCAAAAGTAGGTCACCTACAACCCAAAACATCAGTCACATAAATGGTACGATTTCCCTGTTAAACAAAGAAGCACTTGCAGAGAAAAAGACATTCTATTTTCCCAAACCCAAGTCAAAGATGGTATTCTTACTGCAGCCATCTTCATCGCTGTGGTCCCCACAGTCATTGTCTCCATCACATTGCCACTGAGCAGGGATACATGTGCATTCACCAAAAGCACTGACAGCACATGTAAAATGATTACGTCCACAGGAGCATTCACTGCTACTCGTAACACCTGTAAAGGAAGAAAAAAGAAAGAAAGAAAGGAGATATTTTGAAGAGATCCATCTGTTTTAGGGTAAACATTAAATACAATGTGACATCACAGTTTTTTCTCCATGTACACACTGGAGATATGTATGAACATATCCTCTACTGCAAAGGAAAACATTCGCCCTCCTCACACAGTTGAAATCAGAGATCTATTACTATGCACAGCTTCCTAGACTGGGGTGTTTGAAGGTGACAGCAAAGAGCAACCTGCCAAAAAGAGACTTAGAAGTCAGCTGAAAAATAACTCAGAACTAGTCACAAAAAAATTCAAGGAATGTCAGGTATCAGAACACCCTTTCTATTTTACAAACTCCTTCCTCTCCCAGAGCACCGCGCTGCTGCTGTTACACCTAGTTCTGAGACCAAAAGAGAAGGGATAACTGTGGAATAGAATTCTTTGTTAAATAAATGATTACTCTATCAATCATCAACCCCCTCAGGCTAGTCTGACTGGATATTTTTGCACGGTTCCTTCTTTCTGCAATTCAAATAGACCTAAAGCTCTCAGATTAAACAGATCATAAGGAAAGAATTACAGAGAGATACATCCTGAACTATCTGCAGGCTTTTTGATTTCATTTACCTCACTCATACATCTAGTCTATCTGTGATGAACCATGAACTGTATCAACCTAAGGAAAAAAGAAAATAAAATTCCTCATGATGTCCTCATTTACCATGCTAATTGAGAAAAGCAGTATCTTCAAAATCATATGTAACACTTCTGCAACTCTCTCAACAGCTGAATTTCCTCCAGTGAAGACATCCATTTGTGCTAGTAAAGCTAAGGTTTAAGTTTAAAGGGCATGCACTTCTTCCTTGAGGAAGAATTACATTATGGTTCTTCTGCAACAAAACTGGTGGAAGAGGTTTCTGCCAGCCTCTGCTGCCTGCTCCCAACTGCTACACTGCAGGTTGCAAGGCCTTACTACAAACCATTTTCCAAGCACACCCACAAGCCGCTGAATTGCACCAACCAAATTGTTGTGGGATCTCTGTTCACAGTCTGCCATGGGTGTAATAACCTTTCATACTTTCCCCCACGTTCACTACAAGTTATTTTTAAAAGGCTTAGTAGAACACATACATCTCAAAGTATTACTGCATATACTAGGGAAAGCGGCCAATATCTGGTGTAACAAGGGATCAAGGCTGAAAGAACACGAGGTGAATAAAAAACAAAAGAGGGCAGAGTGGTCAGATCTGCAGAGGACTTACCAGGTATGAACAGGCTGACTCAAAAAGACAGCAAGTGGGTGATGTAGGGTCAGAAGGCAAAAAAAGCAACACAGACATCACTAAGGAAAAGCAGTGCATCATCTATGCAACATATCAGATTATTAGAAATGCAGGAAAATTCAGAATAACCACCACTCTCCCACAAAAATCAAACAGGTTTCTTCAAACTGACAGCACAGGAAATTCAGGACAAACTATCCTCTACTGTTGCCTGCAACTATTTAAAAAGGCAGAACTAGTTGTACATTGTCTCCAATGTTGCTGCTGTTTAAATCATCTTTTCCAAAGCAATTTTCTATCATTATCCTCAACAGTACCGCAAAGCACTTATCCCAGGTACTTGAAAAGCTCTAATATCCCTTTCTGTTGGGAGTATACAAGACCATCATTACCACCACCCCTAGGAGAAGACAAAAATGAAAGTACTAGTGACTGGCTATCTTTCCCAGGCTCATCAACAGGAAAGGATCAAACATCAAGGCAAACAATTCTTAAACTAGGGTAATATACTTAATAATTTATTTCTGGATAAGCATAAGTGAGGGAGTTCGTGAAAGCAAGTAAAAGCAAATTACCTTAGCTCTTGAATATAATCACAGAATCACTGAGGTTGGAAAGACCTCCAAGATCACCAAGTCCATTAACCCAACACTACCAGGGTCCACCACTAAAACACGTCCTAAGTGCCACATCTACACACACCTTTTAAATACCTCCAGGGATGGAGATTTCACCACTTCCCTGGGTAGCCTGTTCTCTAGTGCTTGACAACCCTCTCAGTGAAGAAACTTTTCCTAATATCCAATTTAAACACCCCCTGGCACAACTTGAGGCCATTTCCTCTCATCCTGTCACTTGTTAGCCAGGAGAAGAGATCAACCCCAACTTCCTATCAGGCAGTTTATAGAGTGATAAGGTCCCCAAGCCTCCTTTTCCTCCAGGCTAAACACTGCCACCCCTCTCAGCCATTCCTCATAGGACTTGTTCTTTAATCCTTTCACCAGTTTCATTGCCCTTCTCCACATGAACAGCAGCATGGAACAGCTCTGCAACAGCAAAGAAAGAATTAGTGCAGCTGTCCCAGTCTGTCAACTGTAACTTAATCTGCTGCATTGTCAAACACAGAGTTATCTTCAAAGTCACTACTAATATCAGGTTATATATATGCACACACATATTAAATCTGTTCCTCCTACCTCATTAAAGTTGCCATGTTCCATCATCTCTGTTTTGTGTTTTTACTATGCTACTGAAACTGTTGGAAGCTGAAGGATACCAACACTCTCTCACATGCATTAGCTGATATCTGTAGTACTAATATGTAAAAACAATGTGCTTAATTATTTCAAATTATGACCTTTGCGAATGTAATGGTTTGCGATTTGTTGCCTATAGGGAAACTAACCTTACAGTCATTACAGTGAAGCATTTTATAAATCATGATTTACCCTTGTCTTGCACTTGGACTAGTAATGCACATGATGGTTCAGAGAGCACACTACTTTCAACTTATGAACAGAATTCAGAAGAACCAGTCCTGGATGCCTATTCTTTCCGAGTAAAACGAACAAGGTGAATGAAACCTGGCACCCTCTGCAGACAACAGGAATTTTCTCAATGATTTCAATGCGGATAGTATTTCACCTTTGGTGTCTCATGATTATTTCCCAGTGCTCAGAGCTGCAGTGACATTACCCTGTAACTGTATCTGTAATAGTAGAGGGTCAGGAAGGATGAGAAGCATGTTTTCTCCAACTCCCTCAAAGACAAGCGGAAGTGGTGCATTTGGTGTGAGAAACCTTAGCAGAAGACTTACTCTCTTTACCTCGAGTTCTCATTAAACACTGAGAGCACGAGACAGAAGACTAACCAAGCACGCATATAAACCTCCAGTGTCACGTTCCAATCCCAGTTAGTCAGTGGTCCAGGAACAGGACGGAAATCAGCGTTTGCTGTTCAGGCAACTGGACCAACAATCAAAGCGGATATATCTACTTACACTTCTGCATATTCTTCTGAAGCAGGAACAAAGAGGCACTTCTGGGCTTAACCATGCAAATATTTTTCCTAAAACTTTTCATCACATTGCAGGTTGGGACATTTTACTATCTCTCTCTATTCAAAAATCTTTTCGTTTATGCAGGAGACAAAACCCTGACATATTTTATCAATGCAATATATACAAAACAATACAAAAAAGCTAAACAGAAATATTGCCAGGTGCTGAGCTGACATCACTCAACTTTCCTGGCCTCTCCTGATACCTCATGTGACAACACAAGTTTCCTATTCTCTCACTTACCCATGGTATAAACAACCAACAAATCATCTTCACTGTCTGCAGTTTGGTTCCCTCCAGATGGGATAGCAGCAGGATCCAGTAACCAAACAGTTTTCTAGCAAAGTATACAAACAACCTCTGGATTTTAAAAACAGGAAATCAGTCTAAACACAAGCCTCATACTTAACATCTGCCATCACCTTAAATTTAGCATGGCATGCTCAGTTTCTTCAGATTACTTCCAAATATCTTCCATTCCTTCTTGTTTATCTGACATATGAAATGTCTCCTGAGGAAGGGTGAGTCGCCCCCCGCCCTCCCCCCACCCCCCAAAATAATAGTTACGATCTCTGTAATTTTACGTCTAAAGTTGGCAAAACAGTTATGTCATTTCTGGCCAAAAAGCAGAAGTCAATAATCATCCTGTTATTTCTCCTTTTTTTTCTTTTTGGTGGGGGGAGAGGGGTGGCGGGGCAGGGTTGCTTAAACAGTAAGTTGTTGCTCTGCTTCCCCCACCCCTCCCAGCAACTCTTCTTAAGGCCAAACAATATAGCCCATAAAGCAAAACCTAACATACAAAGCTTCGTTTTGCTGATGAGGTCATTTGCAATCCTCAGAGCTACTATATAGCAGCCATGGATTCATAAAAACATTAACATTGCAAAGGAAGCTTAAGTAGACAGAATAATTACCAAACTGGACTCTGAAGCTGTTGCTTTAATACAAACAGCATATATCTAAGGGAGAGTGAAAACACGGATTCTTTAAGTCCTGATGGCATGCTTTATTCCAAAAGGAGAGATACTAATCCTCTCTCTCTCTTCAGTAAAAATAATGACAGATGGCAGCCCTTATCACTATTTTGTAGCAATGCAATCTTCGACAGGTTGTTGCTTCAACAAGGAATCATGCAATAGTCCAAGGTGGAAGGGATCTCAAGAGATCACCTGGTCCAACCTTTTGTGAAACAGGGAGCTGGATGAGATCAATTAGCACCCTGTCCAGTAGCATCCTGAAAACGTCCAGTGACAGAGACTCTACCATCTTCCTGGGGAAGTAGAATGATTGTTCTTACTGAAAAAAATGTCTTTTGTTGACATGAACGCATTCCTGCTGTCAGGCTTTGGCAGCATTTTAGCAATATCAGAATTTTCTCACATTCACATATGGACGAAGTTTCCTCAATGAACACCTGCAAAAGATCGTGGCATCCATGGTCAACACCATGATGCCTTTTCAAATGTTCTTTCTATCCAGGTACCAAGAACCAGCTACATAAGAAAGACTCTTCCACTCCACACCATCCTATTGACTGCATCTTTTCCATTTCATCCTAACACAGAAACTCATTTCTATTATTTAAAAAATTACAGTAAAAGTTCACAGCCACTGGTTTTTTACACCACCCTGCAATTCTTCATGTAGCTGTAAAATGGAATAGCATGGCTAAAACCATGGTTAAGTATCCATTTAGTTCTATGGTGCAAGGAAAAAGCACCAATAGCTTTAGAAAAGCCAGAACTATAAACATATTTGGCATGATTTACAGTTGCAAACTGTTCAGCTCAGAATCAGAAGCCTCTGAAAAGAACAGTCATCCTTTTGGTTCAAGACTGACTAACCTCATTATTACAAAAGACAACCAAAAATATGACAATACCATAATTTTAACCCTACCATATAAAAATGGAGGGAGGACAGAAGGTATAAGTGGATATTGAACTAGTGTGAAAATATAGGACAAATTACAGCGACAAGGAAGAAAAAAATCCAGGACTATGTAAAAGAACTGGAATATGAATAATGGAATTAAAGGCAAAAGGAGAGGACTAAAGTCCTAATAGTGATGGATGTAAGGCTGTGTGATTTTTTCCACAGAGAAAGTGAGGAAGGATATCACCAGAAGCAGTTTTTAACAGATTTGGAATAAGCACCAGAATATTTTGCCCTGACTTCAACAGATGCACTTAATTTCTTACTTCTGTATTTTAAGAACTCATGAGCATCTGATTGTTTACTTCAAGTTAAAGTTAGTGAATTCTGTAGCATAGTCTTTAATAACCTCTTAATACCTTGCACACCTGTTGTTAGAAGGTCTGTGTTGGATAGCATTTTATCTCTTTTTCCACTTCCAGGCCAGGTTCACTTCTGCATTCCCATCACATACACACCTTGACAAGGGCAGACCTTGGGCATTTCAGATGGCCTTGAACATAGTTTAGTTGATACACTTTCCTTCTTTAGCCAGCACTTCCCTGAATTCCTATGGCAAAGCAGCTCGGCTTTATACGCTTGCCTGTCTTGAGGGAAAATGAAAATTTTGGATTCCTCTCTTACCCAAATAGCAGTTTCCATGGAAGGAAAAAGTACAGTTAATCCAGCTTTAGAAGAGGGATTTGCTGACCATTGTTTAAACTCAGAGCTCTGCTGGCAGACACAGCAAAGGCAAGAGTACAGCACAACAGCCTCATGTCAGACAGGGCACCACACGCTGATAAAAGCCAACACAGTTTTCTTTTCTACTCCTGCTATGGAAGCATCTGATGAAGTTCTGATTGGGTACTCACATGGTCTCCAAGTATTTGAAGCCTGCCTAGACTAAAATTAATATCACTAGGAAGAGCAATCCAAAAGTTTTCAATTTAAACAAAATTGTTACAATTTTGTTTGAGGAAGAACATGATAGTAGTAAGGTTAAGGACAAAAAAAAAAAAAAGGGGGCATCAAAAAAACCTCAACACAACCACATGAACCAGAGAAGAGAGACTGAGGATGTTACAGCTTTTTGGTAATTGAGTACCATGCCTACTTTGGCAGTCTCCAAGTGAGGATGAAAGTTTCCCAGTCTTAGAGGTTCCCCTTTCATTTTGAAAAAGGAGGGATACCTCAATCCTGAACCAGCTGGTTCTCAAACACGTGACGGAACAAAGTGCTAGGGAGAGGCAACTTAGCAAGCACAATCATCCTTCAGCTACTATATTCAACTGCACAACTACACAAGTTACACCTGAAGAATATTACACTTGGTATGGGCACAAGAATAGGAAGCATAAGGAAGAGAAATTCCACAGGGCATCCACTAATTAGGACTTAAAGAAAATAAAGGGTGCAACAAAGTGCAAACTGAGTTAGTGTTAGTGCAGTGGGTGCATGCAAGAAGTACAGCGAGACAAACAAAAGCTGTGTTTTCAGAAACACAGCATAGATCAAAGAAATAGGAGGCCTTTAAAAACATGTTTGAGTTTCTGGAGCCCAGTGCTGATCCCACAGCAGAAAAGACCAGCAATCCCACCAAAACCCTCAACCTGCACCCAGGGAATAGGAAAGCACTTATAGAAACAACTATTGAAAAAGAAATACCAAAGGAGGATTTGATTTGAACATAAAAAGACTCAAGGATCAAGAAGCAATTTTTACAGTTCCTTCTCCCAAATCCTAAAGTCATAAATGAATACCTTGCAATAATCAACGTGACTATAATTGAGGTCTCTAGATACTTGTCCTAACTCTGTCCGTGTCTTCGACACCATTAGACAAAATTACTTCTTCCCTTCTAGAAGAGGGTATACTACAATTATGCCACCACAATGTAGTAAAGGCTTAATGTTAATTCTGTTTCTACGTATCTAGAGTCTTTGAACAGAAGGTGTAGCTGAAAAGGCATTATTATTGCCATGAAATCTTAGTAAAAAACTAATTCAAATTGGCTAGGTTACACACAGATCAAAAAAGTCAGATGAATGACCATAAACAAAAGATAATGAGAAATGGCAGCAAGTCAAGCTGCAGGGGGTAGAGATAGCTGGTAAGTATTATAGGGATCAGCATTAGATCCAGTCCCATTAAGTAACTTCATTAATTATCTGAAAACAAGAATAACTATCAAGTTAAAGAAGCTGCAAATGATACCAAAATTGGAAATATTCCTCTACAAACACAATAGCAGAAAAAGAAATAATATAGAGGGGACCTTAGAAGATTAGACTTATGCACAGGAAATTAAGATTCAGCCTTTAAAAAAATTTTTTTTTAAAGCTAGTGCATCTGGTGGAAATTAATTTGAAACAGATTGAACAAATTAATAGAAAAAGCTGGGTGCAGCAATGCCTGGAGAAATCAAGGAGCAATAATAAAAAACCCACTCTCTCTAAAACTGTGTACAAAAACATTAGATAGCGAGAGCATCTGTTTGTTTTACCAAGAATCTACAAAGGTGCAAAGACCTCAAAGTCCTGAGCTGCAGTATGCCATCTCTGACATTCTGCTTCTTATCTCCAAGGCCCTTACCAGAAGAGATTCAGCCTTCTTGGTACTTGTAATCCACATACTTATATCTTCTCTGTGTACTAAATCCTTTTTCCTACCTATAAACCTGGATTCCAAGGAGCAGGAGCATTATGCTTCCCACTTTGTGAAATTTCCTTCCTGTTACTGTTAAAAGCATCCCATCTGTCTTGGCATTTCATTACCTGTAGATTTTCTCTCTTAAGCAGAGCATATCATCCATATTACATTCTGAAGTGCAGAGTGATACCTGAAGGATGCCATCAAGAAACATACTTTGCTAATTTTAACGTGAGGTAGAATTTCCTTATACAGCTGCAAGCTCCTGTGTAACTGCAGGTCAATAGAGAACTACAATGAAGAATCCAAGAGACTTACTCCCAGTAGCAAATTACTTGTCATGCAGGACCATTTCACTCAAGAACATTAAACAGAAATGAAATACCACTCAGAAATGGGCAGAATAATAAAAGATTGCTGCTGCATAACATCATTCAGTTGTTTAGCTGGACCACAAAGGCCCAACACGCAGAGCTGTGACTCAAACCCTTTCAGAACACACACATGCTAGACAAACACTTTAAAATACTACCTTAAGCCTACATCATGCTTTGCAAGAATTAGTCACTTCAGCAACATGAGAAACATAACCTTCCATTTCTTTCACTGTGGTGGGTTTTTTATGGTTTTGGTTTTTGGTGTTTGTTTTGTTTTTTTTTTTAACCCACACACTAACAGCCTCTACCCTTTCCTGTCCCTTAAAGGTTGCAAACAATTTACTCTTCATTTATCATGAGTCATTCAGTACAGTAGATGCTAAAATTTAGAAAATAATGGCACAACACCAGAAATGTTACCAGGTGACCTTCACAATTGCCATGTTCCAGCTAGAGTAGCAACGTGCTGTTTTAAACAGATAACCCACAGGAAAAAGGTACTTCTGATGTATCTCAGCTACTACAGTCACCTAAGAGTTGCCTAGCACAACAGTATTTGAGAATGGGGGTCATTGACCAGTCAGAAATCTTTCTACTCTATCAAAGTTCATGGAGATGAGCTACAGACATCGATCAGGACTAATGAAACACTGGAGTTTGTTTTCCCAGTTACAAGGCATAAAAAGTTGGCATTTTAAATTTCATGAGCTTTCCTTTAACTTTTCCATTACTTGATAGACAGACAGGTCACTCATCCTTGAAGTAATTATCCTAGTGATCCTTACATTACCTCAGCTATAGGAGCGCCCAAGGTTTACTACAGTCACAGTAAGGATATGCTCTGTCACTTCTGGAAAACAACCTGGAATAATCAGAACCTCAGGGCTATTTCAGAAATTCTGAAGCCTTACAAACCTTCCCCTTCACTGAATGGAGAAGAATGCAAGCAGCCTACAAGGCCTAATGAAAACCAGCTTGGCATCTGTCACTCATAACTACAATATAAGAAAAAAAAAAAAGGCTTAATTTGCATACATGCATTCCTCCCTCTTTTACTTCACTTTTCTTTGAGTAACCCAAGTACTAACTTTTAAGGTAAACAAACAATCAGTACTTTGCCAGCATTCATTCTGTTTCTGCTACTATTCCTGTCATATCCTTTTCCAAGTTACAAGCATCCTTGAGATTTCACTGAATTCCTTCCTTAACAGCTGAGAAAGACATAGCCATCATCTGACCATGCATGGACTAACTAAACCCGACTTAATCTAAAAACAAGCAAAGAAAAACCCACTCAGTTTTCAGTTTCATATAGGATAGCTATACATCTTTCTGTCTGCATACAGCCTTGAACAGTAATGGCTTCCAACTCTGATAGATACTACTAAAGAACCTGTTACAGGTCACAGCATCAAGAAAAACTGAAATTAATGCCAATTAATTTTAATTTACTGTCTGTAAACTGCACAGATTTATGTGCAGTGTCACGAGCAGCTAAGCTGTCTCAAAGTGGGGGAAAAGGAAATTGGAGTGGTCAAAAGAGGGCAGCTACAAGGAGGAACTAGTGCTCAGAGGCTTCAAGGATCCAAGAAAAACTAAAAGTAGCCTTTTTCAACCTGGGTTGCAAGGATAAACGTACTTAGGAAAATTCAGAATCCAGGCACCTCCTTACCACAGAGCCTTCAGGAAATTGGCTCCTTTCCCTTTCGATTCAGAAGCTTCTTGAGCTTTTAGCTTCCTCTCCCACACCACTCATGGGCTTTGTTAATTACTGCACCAGTGCTTGTCCAGTGCTCTTTGAATTTACAAAGCATCCATAACCTTGCTCACAACACATTTGGAAGCCATTTTTGACCTGGTCTTCAAGGTTTCACCCTGTATTGGTTCTCTGAACTATTCTAAGTCTGTCCCACAGGATATTATCATCCTATTTCTTTCATCTTTCAAATGCTCCAGGCACTGGACTAGCTGTAAGGACATTCTACCCTTCAGAACATGCACTCAAATTCTCTCCAAAATGCAGAAGATTCTTTTCTTCATTTAACCTAATCAAGAATTCTGCCTTGATCAGTCCCAGATTACACCAACATGCACAGCCGTACACTTCTTTTTAGAAAGTATTTTTTTCCAAGGAACTTTAGATTCTAGCTGGACTGCAATTGTACAGGCACATAGTGCAAGGAGACAAATTTCGCATCCAAAAAAGCCTATTTTGGCTTTTGTGGGCTGCAATTAGATTCTTCCCATCATAATGGCATGATACAGAAAAGGCCAGGTTCCTGGACAAGATAGAGACTATCCTCTCAGAAAGAGATCATTTTAAGGAGTTTATTTTGGTCTTCTATAAAGCAGCCATCATGTTAGCGGTGGAGCATCTGAGCTTTGTAGCTTTCCAGCTCCCTGCCACACAAGAGACTGGGAAGCCAACCACAGGAGCTCTGCTTAGCAGAGGAGTCCTCCAGGGAAGGGATAGGATACACAGTGTGGTTTTGTGGCAATAAGGAGGCAGGAGCTCGTTTTTGCAATCCCACAGGCAGGAGGACTTCAAAAGCATGAGCCACAAGATAAACGGAGCTATCTTGGGAAAAAGAGAATTGTTCTATATGTTGTTTTCTAAAAAATAACTCCACACATGATATTATGTTGCCCTCAGAGGATGAGGGGCAAAGGGGCAATTATTAACTGTCCAGACTGAGCTGGAAGAAGAGGGCTGGGTCTGGCAAAGAGAGAGGTACCACACAACCACAGGGACACTGCAGCAACTGTGCTGTCTTTTTTACTTAAAACTTAAAAGTAAAAAAGAAACCTTTACCAGCAACATCTTTTTAATATATACACGCACATATATACAGACACACGTGCACTCAAAAACACAAGCTTAATGTGAATATGTTTTATTCACATTATGAGATTTATTCATTTATGAGATAGGTTCTTTCTAATAGAATTGCCAACAGGAAAAACAAGAGTGTCAGTGTTGGGATTACTGCAGGGCAGCTATACTGTACATCAGCCCCTATTCAACTCACCCCCATTTGTTTGCTTTCTAGGCAGCCCATGAAGGACCAACCTACACCTCCCAGAGCACCTGGACTTCAGACTCCTTCACACCACTTAGAAAGTGGTCATAAAACTCTTCCTCAGTTTCCTGGAAGTCTCAGATGCTGCTCTACAAAACTGCAAGTTCCACAGTTCATTCATACTCACACCCCAGAAAAATTAACCACAATAGGGAAAAGTACCTTACAGCCAGTTTCATACTCTTCACACTGGGTTTTACTTTCAACTAAATAATAGCAACATCACTGAGTCAGGTAAAGGAAGATACATGAAAAGCAAAATGGGCAAGTTATAGGACCATATCTTTCTAGGTACATGTGCCTTTTTCTACTAATGAACAATTTCAACACCTCTTAAAAAGGTGGGAAGTATTACCTTTAATACAGAAGCAGAAAATGGAAGCCAAACAGCACAGAACTGTATTTGGGTGCCTAAGTCAATTAAAATCAGTGGAAAATTAGACATTTAACTATAGTTACACAGCTGGCCTAAGAGATTTAGACCTGACTCTCAGTATAACAAAAGTACTCATACCTCCCACCACAGGCAGTCTTCATGCTTGGAAACCTGAGCCCTAAGTGACTTCCCAAAGAGCTTGTGGCCAAACTGAGAAATTAAAGCAGATCCGGTCCCACTCCACTTTTTAACCAGGGCACAATTTGCCCCTCCCTTCCTAGGTCCTTACTCTAGAGAGCTCATTGAAACAAACTTGCAGGAAATCAAAGTCTCTGTTGCACAAACGTGGAAGGCTTTACACACACTGCTTGGGAAGTCAAAATAACACCTCCTGCTCCACTTCACCAGTCTGCTCCCCTATGCTCCCTGACCCAAATTAAGTCAGATTCAAGTCCTGCTTCCTAAAAAAAAGGTCAGAGTCAGGCTCCTGAGACCTCCTGGGAGTTCCCAAGTTCCTGTATTAGCCTTGCAATTATTAAAAGGCCAACATTAAAAGGAAGTCCAGTCCTGAGGCCACTGTTAATCTCATAAACACTGGAATTAGATTTCTTCTCAGTGAAGAGCCTGCCCGCCTGATGGCACAGAGCCAACATTTAAATGCTACTGTTGCTCAGAGCCCTAAATTAGTTTTGGATCTGGGGAGTTTGCCTTGAGCTACAGCCAAAAGAAACATAGGAACTGGAGGGAAATTTGTTAAACGTTAACAGAGCTGCAGGAAAGGACTACAGCATGGCTAGTAGGTGGAAGGGAAGAAGGAAAGGAAGCCACAAACAAACACAAGAGAAATGAGAAGACATGGGAAGTGTGTAAAGAGGAAGGAGATTTTTGTACGGAAGCGACTCCTCTGCCCAACTCCCCATTTAGGTGTGTGAACAGCAGACTTTTTAGGTCCCACTTGCAGGATTTTTTTGCAACTACAGTGGTTCTCATCTACCTTCCTCTCTCCATGTTTAAAACACAGAATAAGACTCTCCGGAAACCCTGCATTCCTGACTCCTTGGGCTACATTGATGCTGAGTTACCATGAAATTTGACTCATCCCTGGTCACCTGAGAGCAAGTGTATATTGCCAGCCTCCTGGTTGTGATCTTGACAGATACCGTGTTCTCAGAGGGAGTGGTACACAGCTGCCTGCAGGAGCAGCTCTTGCAGAAGGCTCTTTTTTGTGAAAAGGATGCAGTGAAAACAATGCAAGATCTTGTCTATTAATGCTGTTCTTCATTTTACTGATGAATTGTAGGATTTAGCTTAGTGCCCTTCTTCCTTGAATACTCAAACACTTGATGTAATACAAATGTCTGTGTAGAGAGAGTTTAAAGATACTCCCATTTTGACAATTAGCTCAGCTGGTTAGAGTATGGTGCTAATAACATCCGGGTCATGGATTTGATGCCCGTACGGGCCTTTCACTTAAGATCTGGACTTGATGATCCTTGTGGGTCCCTTCCAAGTCAGAATATTCTATATACTGTGAAACTCTTCCCAACAGGAACTGAATAGGAAGACTCCCCCATTTGACAGCTGCTTCCTGTGAAGCCAAGCCAGTGAGGCTACAACCTGCATTCTGATAGAAGTGACCAGAAATGCAGGGGAAAAAAACAAAAGGAAGAAAAGCAACTTCTACATCAGAAAGCTGCTATGACAATGTGACCTGATTAGTGATGAGGAAAGGCTGTGGATGTTGTCTACCTAGACTTCAGTAAAGCCTTTGACATCATCTCTCACAGCATTCTTCTGGAGGAAGTGGCTGCTTACAGTTTGGATGGGAGCACAGTTCACTGGGTAGAAATCCAGCTGGATGGCCAGGCCTAGAGAGTGGTGGTGACCGGAATTAAATCCACCTAGTGGCCGGTCACCAGTGGTGTTCCCTGGGGCTCAGTATTGGGCTCAGTCCTGTTTATTATCTTTATCCCTCAGTCAGTTTGCAGACAACACC
The DNA here is from genome assembly GCA_013396775.1 of Cephalopterus ornatus. NCBI lineage: Eukaryota > Metazoa > Chordata > Aves > Passeriformes > Cotingidae > Cephalopterus > Cephalopterus ornatus. Next base: position 75,301 of record VZRE01012763.1, on the reverse strand, counting down.
AAGATGGGCAGGAGCACTGATCTGCTGGAGAGTAAGAAGGCTCTACAGAGGGATCTGGACAGGCTGGATCAATGGGCTGAGGACAACTGTATGAGGTTCAACAAGGCAAAGTGTCCAGTCCTGCCACTGGGTCACAACAACCCCAGGCATCGCTGCAGGCTGGGGGATGAGTGGCTGGAAAGCTGCCTGTGGAAGAGAACTTGAGGGTGCTGGTTGACAGCGGCTGAACAGGAGCCAGCAGTGTGCCCAGGTGGGCAAGAAGGCCAATGGCATCCTGGCCTGCATCAGAAATAGTGTGGCCAGCAGGGCCAGGGCCACAGTGATCATCCCCCTGTACATGTCTCTGGCAAGGCCGCACCTTTTGAATCCTGTATCTGGTTTTGGCCCCTCACTTCAAAAAGGACATTGAGGTGCTGGAGCATGTCCAGAGAAGGGCAATGAAGGGTCTGAAGCACAAGTCATAGGAGGAGGAGCTGTTTAGCTGGAGTAAAGGAGGCTCAGGGGAGATCTTTACACTTCCCTGAAAAGAGTTTATAGCAAGGTGGAGGCGAGTCTCTTCTCCTAAGTAACAAGTGATATGGGAAGAGGAAACAGCCTCAGGTTATGCATGGGGAGGCTTAGTTTAGATAGATTAGGAAAAATTTCTTTACCAAAAGGGTTGTCAAGCATTGGAACAGGCTGCTCAGGGAAGGGGTAGAGTCACCATTCCTGTACGTATTTAAATGACACATAGACATGGCACTTAATGACATGGTTTAGTAGTGGACTTGGCAGTGCTTGGTTAACAGTTAGACTCTATGATCTTAAATGTCTTTTCCAACCTAAATTACTCTATGAATTGGAAGGAATGAGGAGCTTTAGAGAGCAAAAAGCAATCCTTCTGTTATCTGCCCAGAGCCCACAAAGGGCCTTTGTTTGCTCCAACTGTATCTCCGCTCTTTCCACCTCTCTACGGAAACATTTCCGAGCCAGTGGGCACACATGTGCACAGGGTGCTGTAGAAAAAGATAAAACTACTGGAGAGCATACTCATTAGAGATCTTATGTGCCATCCTTTACTGTACCACACTTGAAGCTGAACATTGCTGGGGGGCAAGAGCGTTTGTCCCCGCTACCAATCTCCTCGCACTGCAACACACAGACCCTTTTCAAAGCTTGAAGAGTCTATTTGAATAAATCATCTGTGCTGCTCAACAGAAGCAAGCTATAAACAGGGTATTAAAGAAACAGAAGAATGAGCAGAGGGCATTCAACCATGTCCAGACACTAAGTCTGCTGAGTAAAAAGATGAGTTAAAGAAAATCAGAAGTATCACAACATGGACTTCTTTCTCAACACATTTGAAATTAAATATATAATAAAAATGAGTTTTCAGTTCTAGAAAGGGGTCTCTAAGCATCCCAAAATTCCATCCCATCACTGCTGAAACAACATGTCCAAGCTGCTCATCCACTTTCAATCTCCTCATCAGTCCCCAAATTCAGCTCAACTACAGCTTTGTTCTCACACAGATTACAGCATTTTTTTATTTACTTACCTAGTTTTTACGTTCTTCATGTTTCTACCAAGTTCTTTTGCAACATTCCCCAAGCAGTCTGTGGAACTTTACATACCTCTGCACAGATTCTTCCTACTACCACATTCAAAATTGCACAGAAGGAGAGAGATACATGGGCAAGGGCTGCTCAGTTCTGCAAAACTCTTAAAATATAGCCAGCAACATTTGAGCAAACTCCCATACAACCTCCTCACGAGCAAAATAACCCTAAACCTTATTTTCCTTCTTCAGACCCTTGTCTTTCATGAGATACAGCCTGTTTACAGATCTCCTGCTGTGCACCCAACTCCTTCCCCAAATGACAGAAGTCCTCTCACACAAACACATACACACAGACTGAGCAATGTTGACTCCGGTGAGCATCCCCCTCCCGCATTAGCCTTATAAAGGGTTAAGGCCCAGTCATCACACACCAGTAGGCTGACAGCTTTATGTCTGTAATGTCTGTGTGGGTTTCAGACCCTGCCTTTAATCGGGTTCCATTGCAATTAATCAGTGGGTTTCTTTATAAGAAAAAAATAATAATAATAAAAAACAGCGAGCATTCTATTCAGCCCAATTCAATCTGTCCAGCCAAATCTCACGACCAGCTGGAATGCCCCTTTCCTAGTCTGCCCAGCAGGATGCCCAAGAATGGCGTGTGAATGTTTCTCTCTGCTCCTGCTCCAGCGTTAAAACGAACAATAGTTCCTGCCAGTGTCATTCTTCGGCAATTCATCTCTTCCTGTCGCCAGACTCTTTCGTTCCTTCTTGCCCCTTCCACCCTTTTTGTATGAAAAGCAACAGCAGATCAGCAGCAATATAATAAAATAAAATTGTATTTACTTGGGAGATTTGAGGGAAGGGGCAAGAAGGGGGATGGGAAGAGGAACAGCCCCCACCCCTTTCGGCAACGAAGACACGGAAGGGTAGCGTTCTCAAGCCCCAGCTGACCTGCTCCACTCCACGCCTGGTTTCCCTGCTGCAAGGAGCATCAAATTTGCCAGGGGGACTGTAGGGGAGACAGGGCCCTTTTCTTCTGGAGGATGTTGGAACTGTAATTACAGAGAGGTACTTTCGGGTGGGGATGGGGGGGGAATTAACACGGATCTCAACTCGTGTTCCCTGTGTTTTTCATGTGCAGACCTGTGGCCCTTACTCAACTTTCTTGTTCACTAGGAAATGGGTCAAAAAAGGCTGAAAGAGGCTGCAAGCACAGTGTTAGGAAAGACTTGGACCTTCTCTTCCTGAAGGAGAAGAAACAGAAGGAAACTGATATGGGACAAAAAATATTATAATATATGCATATACACATACACACATATATTCCCCAACAGAGCAGGAAATGTGTAGCATAAAAAAATTAGACAACATTGAGGTGCATGAGGAACAGATTAACCACCGAGGTAGCAGCAAATACCATGCTAAGAGACACACTATGAACCCCAACACCAGCTTTCTCATCATTGAAGGGAAATGAGGAACCAGGTCCTGGAAGATTTTAGTAAATTTAGTTTCACAGGTGTGAATTTAAAAGGGTTGCTTCCTGGTATTCAGAACTGAGCAACAGTCTGGCAAAGACAGTATCTTACATAGTATACTTCCATAGTATGCATCCAGCTGCTATTGATTACACAGGACATTTAAAACCCATTATAAGCAAGTCAAAAAAAAAAAGCTTTACTGAAATCCCAGAACTAAATTCACCTGCTCAGCTTTTAACAGGCCTGTTTTGCACTTCATGACACCACACAAACTCCACTTTATTTGTAACACAAACTCCTGAACTGAATGTAGAATTATTATATGGTATTCATCACCATAACAGTCAAGCAGCCCATAAACACAGATTCATCTTCATATCTTACTGCTATAAGTGGTTTATCAGCTTTATTTTCTAGATCTCTGACAGCCAAGACAGAAACCTTCATTTCTAGGCATCCAACTTGAAATGCCAGAGCGTAACTTGCACAAGTGTTGGATGCTTGTAAAACACAATGGAAGAAAAGCGGAGTAACACAGGTGATAGAGAAATAAAACACTGTGCCAAACAGGTCAGCCTGAGGCCTCTGAAACCTGCTAGTCCCCTTTTTGAAGAAAAAGGACAGGCAACAGTAACGAACATGAAAGACACAAACTGCTTTGTGGGTGAGCCACTACAGAAAAGTGGGACTTGGGATAAAGAGATACAGGTTGGATGGAGGAGCTTGATGTAGGAAAAGAGAGGACAAGGCAGAGTGCCCCATCTCACACCCACTTTCCAGAACCTTCCTTCGACCTGCCCACATTCCCTTATTGCTTTCTGTCTCTTAACAAGTTTCCCTGCTTCTGTAATCCATTTCTCTTCTGCTACTCCTTCCTCCTAAACTTTTCTCTTATTTTTTTTTTTATTCCCCCAAAAAACGCCCATAAATTCAAACTCGATCCAAATCAGGTGCATGCACAGTCACCTTTCTCTCTATTCCCACTGAGTACACATATAAAAGTTTAAGCCAGGTGCAAGCTGATGGTAAAAGAACGGCTCTTTTCTGTCTGAATCACCTAGTTACCAAAAAGTTAACCCCTTAAAATAACCTGGAATAATTTGGGAAGGCAGACAGGTTGTATTATTCAGTATTCGACATCGCACAGCTGCACTGCTTTTGTGTGCATCCCCTGTGGGATAACACAGCTCTCCATGCTATTTCTCGCACTGCAACACAATCTTCAGCACTGCTTTGTATCACACAGAAATAGCCTAATGCCTTCTCCTCCTCCTCACAAGCCTGTAGGCCAGCAAAGAAGCACTCAGCCCAGAGGGCAGCCTCTCAGAAAGCATCATGTAGACCACAGCTCCTCTGCAGCGAAGCTTGCACCTTCGCTTAGGGGAATCATTGCAGCAGAGGTCCTGTTCAGCTCAAGCCTGACACTGGCCAGTCAATGTCTATCGCAGAGAGTGTCCAAGAGGCTTTTGCTGACAGATTTTTCAACTCCTACTCAGTACATACAAGCACCAATTGAAATTTTTGAAAATGTCAGAAACGTGAATATTTGAAAAGTATTTACAACTTCACCATTCATGCGTGAATTTCAGAGAAACCAAAGAATCCTTAAGCCTCTTCTGTTTTGTTTGTTGGGTTTTTTTTAATTCCTGGAGCATGAGAGGCTTAAAAAACATTCTCAAACTTTTCTGTACTATGGCAAGATTTTAAAAAAGGAGGGGGGAAACATTCCTCCTATCCTCATTTTCCAAACTAAAGTTTCACAGGCAGTTTTAAGCAGAAACTCTTCTCTCTCTCCCTCAAGTTTCAGCCTGGAAAGTTACAAATTGGTGAAACTTTTATCAACTGAAAGATAAAATCAGGCAACGATTGCAGTAGGCTTGGCCCCTGTGACACCACTCCCTTCCTACACATCATGCCCCTTCTGCTCCAGAGGTATTGGGGCTTTCTTTGGAATTTCTAATTCACTAACACAGTCAAGCTGAACTCAAAGCAACTGTTCTTAACTTGCACTTAAAGACTTCTATTTTAGTTCTGAGGACAAACTGCTCCCAAAGTTTTGTTTGTTTTTCCAGCCACATGAGCTGGTCTAACCAAAGTTGTTCTCTTTTCCTATAAACCTTGTCTCGCTAGCAGTTGTGATGCTCTAAGGATAGAACACCTCTACAAATACTGTATCATGAATAATATAAAATAAAGGGGCAGTCACCAGATGCTAGTGAGGGTACGGATATTCTATATTCTTTTTACTCAGATCTATATTTGGCCTATCAGTAATTTCCTCCTACAAAGAAGGTTTCATATTCTATGCCCATCTCCAAATGAAAGGCAAGGATATCCTTTATTTAAAAGCATTGGTTATATCCATGCTAAGAACTTTTACTCCAAGCTTTACCCTTGCACAGTAGTCTTGCTCATCCTGCATATGGCCCTGGCCAGAGAGTTCAGGAAGTTCAGTCTCCATATGTGCAGCTCTGTATGTCCTCAGTGTAAAAAGTCTGTGCAACTATGACCTTAGAGCAAAAGTACTCCCTGCTCTGGAAGAATACTGACACAGCAAAGCATCTCCAGCTCAAATTTAATTTCTGACATAATTCATCTGGAACAAGGATTATGTTTCTAATATCATTCCTACTGTAAAAAGAACATCAGGTCTAAGACAACACTTAATCTTTAACACACATGCAACACAGTTTAACTAATGTAAGAATTTAACTCCAAACTGTGGGCACACCAAGTTTGTTGCCAGCCCTGCAGAGATGGAAAGGAATGTTTAAAGGAGGTGGCTTAATTTTTCCTCATAATGCTACAGAGAAGTGGGTTCACATGATCTCTTCTTGACACAATCAAGCAGCTTCATTCTGTGTAGGTTATCTCCACTGCAGCTTTAGAAACAGGGGACAGAACAAGCACAGAGATATGAGTTTACAGGTCTATCCCAGGACTATAGTAATGGGCTCAAGGAACATTCAAGGCCAAAACCTGTCAGACAGTGAAGTTAAAATAGTTTGCTTTAAAGAGACATCACTTCTCTGATTTCTTCCACGTCTGGAGCTGGGACCCAGATCAAATAAACTAGAAACTGAGAGATAATTCACAGGTAATAGAGGGAACGGGAAATCAAGCATAAAACCCTACAGAATGGCTAAGCAGAAATAAGCTAGACACACTTAGCACAAGAAAAAGCTATATTTTCAGTCTACACCAACACTTTGGATGAAACTACACAGAAGGGGCTTGTCAGCTATGTTTCCTTTTTATCGAAAAACAAAAAAAGGAGACTGGCTGAGCTGAAACCACTATGTGTTGCGTGCCTTAATCTCCCTTCTCCTTCAGATTCAACACTGATGCTCCCCCAAACACTCTCTAGCTTAAGCATGGGTGCTGAATGCTGACAAAGGTTCCTTTTAAAAGCCTGGACTGCAGAAGCCAGAGATAAATCCCTCCACCAATATCTATTTTTGTCTCCCTTGCATATACAAAATTTCTTTCCCCCTCCTACCTCTCAAACCCATCTCACCCTCCCCCCCTCAAAAGCGATTAAGGAAAAGCTGTAGAAATATTTGCCCAAAGCCGGAGCCTGTTGCTGGGCCCAGCTGTATTGTTGGTAGGAATACGCACAGCAAACTTTCACTGTGAGGAGCCCTGCAGGACTCTGGGCACTTCGGGGAGGCTTTGTGAGTCCAGCTCTGCATGCACTAGCCAGACTATTGTGAAAGGGAAACAGAAAAAAGTGTTACAAACCCCAGTGCTCCCCCACCTCCCCCATGTGCCCCCCTCTCCATCAGCCACCACCTTCCCCAAGACAAATCTAGAGGGGAGGGGGCCACTGACGAAGAGACTGAAAAGGTTTCTTCAGTTAGATTTAAGGCAACAAGTCAGAGCTGCAAGGAGTCCTTTATCCACCAGGGAAGCCTCCCACTGCTCCAGAGCTGGGCTGAGCGGGAATCCTGGGGGCCAGTTTTCTGAAGGCTGCCATTGATTTGTCACTGATGATAAGTGAGGCCGGGGTCGTTCCCACCATCGCCTGCAGAGGGGACGACTCTCCCACAACGCGCGGCAGGGGAGAGGGACGGCAAATGAGGAAACGTGGAACCCAATGGTTGAAAACCCCCGAATGGCTCTTTTTCTCTAACGAGCACCAACAAAAAGGAGCAACCGTGCTGAGACCAAGGCAGGGGACGAGAGGCAATAGTGCACAGGGGCAGCACGGTCGCTCATCAGCGGGCAAACCTTCCCTCGGTGAGAAAGAGCAGGGGGGATTTCTATAGCCTCAGCCTCCAAAGGGCCTCACAGCGCCAACTCGGTCAAACACTATTCCTTCAAAAACTCTCCAGCCGCTCCTTTGCCAATAGCTTTTAAACATGTTCTATTTACATAGAGACACTCTTCTCTCAAGCACATGCTGCTGGAAACTCGTTCTTCTGCTTTTTGGGAGGGGAAATCTTTTCTCACAGTACTAAATAAATGAGAGAGGCTAATGAAGCACCATGTCTAAAAGGTGAATTCCCAAAGCAACAGGAGATCTTAAAGGAGCACCGGAGCTCCCCCAGGGAACATACAAATAGAGCAGCAGCTGCCTGGGCAAGACCAAATGCAGATGGGTGAACTGAAAGCAAGACAAAAGGTGGAGGGGGAGGAAAGCTGAAAGAAAAAAAGAAAGGGGAAAAAAAAAATCAGCAAAAGAAGTAATGATCCCTGGCCTTTCTGATGTAACTAATCAGGAAAGACCATCAGAATTAGTTCAACTTGCATTGTAAAATATCTCTCTTGTGCTCCAAGACGCTGAGGATGTTTAAAAATAAATAGGACACCTTTCCTTCCTTTCCCTGCCCTCTGCCAAAGCCCTCAGCTAGCTTCTGCCCTGGCCAGGCTGAGCACACAGGCCTTGTAACATGGCCTGAAGAGCAAGAAAGACATGTCTCCAGAGGGAAAGAGTCATGCCTGCAGCTTCCTTCCAGTTCAATCAGACTAGACCCAGCAATCCAGAGGATCTTATCTGGCAATCCATTACCTCAGGACAGTTGTGCACAGCTCCTAAAGCACCAGTTTATAATCCAGCATGCTAAAATAAATGGAATTTGCCAAGCTGTAAACTGTGACATTCAGCAATATTTTTCCCCTCACATTCAGCCACTCAGAGGCACAGAGTGGATTATTATTTCAAATATTCTAGTTAAAATTTCTTGCTATGAGAGCACAGCCTCCATGGACCCTTAAGCTGTGGATGAGCACAATATCAGAACCTTAACAGAAAAAAACCAGTCCAAAAAATTCACGAGTTTAAACATTTTTAAAAAAAAAAAAAAAAAAAAAAACCCCACCTCTCATTCATATTTGGGAAATAGCCAGAAACCAGTTAGCTAAAACACAGGTTTAGCATGCTTCTTGCCAGAAATATCACTCTGCAACCAAGCAGCCACATCCTAAACCAACCAAAGCTTTTGAACAGTCCTAAAGTGAAACCCAATTAAAGCCCATTCAAGACCTCTGCCTCCTAATGAGAAAGAAATAAACATCTCCTGAGCCTGAAGAACTAAACACTTGGACCTTTGCCACTACTTTGGAACCTGGCAATAGGCTTATGTCCAGCAAGACTGCAACCTGAACACCTGAATAATCCCAATAGCTACTTGAGAAATAGGATTAACAAAGCCAGTTTCAGATGGATTTGTCTCTAATAGTCTGTTTTGGTGCATCTGTTGCCAAATGGAGGGAGGGGATTCTTTCATGTCTTAACAAAATGCAAACCCACGAGGAAACTTCACCCACAGCCAAGTCGCTTCTGTGGTCCTTTCCCTTTATTGTGCTGCCTGTTTTCATCAAAGTTTCATTCTCTGAGACTAGTTTTTTTGGGTGAGAAGATATGCACACATACTGAAATAACCATTGCTACTCTACAAATGCAGGCTGAAGCGGCCTGCGGATTTTTCCTGTATTAACAATATTATCAAGAACTGCTTCTGATATTACTTCCTGGACCAAGTTCCAGGATCTGAAGTGCATATTTAAATAAAAGACAGATTCCTCACAAAGCTCAGAAAACATTTAAGCAGACACATCATTCAGCCCTGGAAGAAGAATTTTTGATACTGAAAAAGCTTTTTAAACTCCTGTCTCCTACAAGCAGGCATACTGCCTTTTGCTAGAACCATGATCTCATGGCCAAAAACCATGAATAGACAGTGTGGTGTCTCCTGTCTTACAGATGCATTTACCACGATGACTCAAGAGCAATTTTCCTTCTGTTATTCCACTGTACTTTGGGACTACCCAAAGGGTACGACAGACAAATCAAGTTGAATCAAGCTTTTGAGCCAATTTGTGGGCATTGCAAGATGTGATATTATTCAGCCAAATATAGAGTGCTTCCTCTGATCAAAGAACGACCCAAGCCCATCAGTGCTATAAACGCTACCTAAAATGACGGATAACAGTAAAAAAAAGCAACAGAACACAGGGCTACTTGTCTAGTTACTTTTACTCATAGCAGAATTTTATCTCCAATAATTACAATCTACCTTGAGAAGTTTCTGCGAGTTTTTTTTTCAGTTGGACACAGACCTTTTTTCTCTCTTTCCACTTCTAACTGGAAGAGTTATATAGTAATCCTTTTCAATGGTTGTGCAGTGAAATTACTTTTTTCAGTAAGAAAAAAAATATTTCTGTGGTGGGGAAAAATGCCTTAATGTGCAGTTTGTGTCTTGACTAAATTTACTAAATTTTTCTGATACCTTACACTGCCATTCCCAAACAGGCATTGTAATGATCCTATGGATCATTCTCTAAGTAAGATCATCTGGTACATTTGGACCTTCAGCCAACAAACCTTGCTGAGCTAAGATCAGATCAACTGAAGTCACAGTATGCCACTAAGCTACACACCATTATGGTCATGATGGCATTCATCTCAACTTCAGAGGTTGAGCTCAGTTAGATTTCCCATTCCCTGGTCCTCCTTTATTCTGAGGTTGAATGTAGTCCATTAAGTCCAGATCCTGAGAAGTATGCTTAGAGTTTCATTACCCTCCTTCCATTTTTTATTATATGCTATCAATGTGGAATTACAAATAGCAACAGCATTCTGGAAATCATCCCTACGTCCCTCCTTACAACTGCACAAACACTTGGCAAACTGAAATACATACAAGATGATTTTGGTATCAAGTCCTCAAAAGAACATGACAGCTTTCCATGGGGAAATTATAATCTTCTGCCCTTCATGCTATAATCTAGTTTCTTGATTTCTTTGTCAGATATCCTTCCTAAACAAACCTTCTTCTGTGCACAATAAGCAAAGGACAGGAAGCAGTCTTGATTTGACTATATGTAAGTGATAACACAACTCTCAGGTCCTCCGAATATACACACTGATATTTGCTCAAAACAGGAAAGAAGCTTAAAAACAGTGGTTTTGTACTCATCAGTAATGCTACCCTGAAGAGCTCCTGGCCCTCCTTCCCCTATTCCCAGTCCCATGACCTCCACAAGCTGGAACAGCTTTGTACAGTCTGGTAAATAACAGATGAGCAAAAGTGGTCCAGTGAGTGACGAGCTTCAAAAAGATGCAAACTTGAACAATCCTCCAGCTCCTCCTCACTCAGCCCAGTTTGATTCCTTCTTTTGCTTCACTGCTTTCAGAACCACGGCCTTAGAGCCAAACTGACAGAAACAGTTGGGGTCATTTCCTGTTTAAGGCTCTACAGATGTATTTACTACAGAGGCTCACAAGTTATTTTCTTCTTACAGTCTGTTTATCAAGTGTTCATACATTTAGAAGTAGGATAGGCATGCTGAAAATTCTTATGAAAAGGAATAAACACAGTGAATTACATCATTTTCTACTTAAGTACAATAAATGTTTAAAAAATGTAACATTCTAATCTGGGAAAAAGCCACTGACTTCACTGTGCAGAAAAAAACCAGCTCTTAAGCAACCAGTCACCATGGTACAGTTCTTTACCCTCATAAGAAAAAAGTCCGTAGACTCCAAAGTAAAGCTGCCAACTGTCCCTAGAGAAGAAAACAAAAAAGAAAAAATAAAAGACCTAACCATTAGCACATCTGGCCCTACAACCATAGGTAATCTTTATGTCACAGTTTGCAAAGATGAAACTCCCAAGTTAAGTTCGGTACAGCTGATCTCTAAAGGTTACGGGGAAAAACACTTAAGCTATCGGGTAAATACAGCCACTGGAGCCAATTACGTATTTACAGAATTCTACCCAGCAATCTAGCTTGCTGCTACAAAGCAGCAAAAAGGAACATTCAATAATTACTATTTAAAGCTTGCCACAGCTAAACTATTCCAAGTCAGGAATCCAGGGTTTGACACTCCGATTCCTAACCAAGTCCAAGTTAAGCTTCTGTTCTCAAATTTCTTGTCCTTTGTGATTACATGGTTAAATACCCATTTGTGATCCATCCTAAGAGCTACTACAGTCAGAATAGGGGAAAGGGTGGAAGAGTCATAGAAGCAGAACAGATCTTTGCAAGCTTGGTTTAGATATGATGCCCCTCATCAGACTAATGCCAACTGTTTATTGAATATTCTGGCAGACAACAGAAACATGCACTATCTAGGACAAAAAGAGCAACTAAATCCTCTTAGAAGGACATTACATTTGAGAAGAATTTTCACTCTGCCAGTACCAGACCTCAGACACAACAAATGTGTCTAATTGTGATAATGTTGCACACAGTGTATCAGAAGAGGGAAAAAGAATAGAGAAAGGCAGCTTCAATAGAAAGATATTTCAGGGATGGAGAAGACAGGACAAGAAGCATCAACACACAGACTAAAAGGCAAAGCATAAGTGAAGCCTCTATTTACTTTGTTAATCAGTATTTCACTGTGGGTTTTTGTTCTCATTATTTGATACGTCTGTCAATTTATTACATGTAGAAATTATTAATTCCTCAGAGTCCTTATTGTACACACACGCTGCATGTAACACCATGAAGCTCTGATTTCCATCAGAGTGAATCTTTATGTGATCCAATTGACAATTCATGTGTAAGATTCAGCCTATGTAAATCTTCCCCTTCAGCCTGCCACATACTCATTCAGGGAGAACAGGAATGGCCGTTTAGGCAGCTTATGTTTTCCCACAGCTAGCTCTGTCTTCCTTTAACTAGACACTTAGCATCAGCACTGCCATTTCTGCATCAACTCGGAAGGAGAGTGGGATTGTGCCTCCTTTTGTGTGCATGCCCAGGCCAGGCTTGTCAAACCACAATGTCATACTGCATCAGTAGAGAGTGGTGGGGACAGCAAGCAAGACTCTGATCCAGATTCTGCAAAAAAAAGGGTCAAAAAGCAACCCTCTACAAGACATCAGTCATTTAAAAAGCAAGACTAAGGAAGAAAAGTCAAGGCACTAACAAGGGGATAAAGCCTTTTGCATTTAGACTGACCATTTCTCTGGCAACCAACTCACAACATGAGTCTGTGGTAGGCCAACTAAAACAAGATAGTAGGTCTTTGCTTCCAACCTTAATGAATAGAAGTTTTCCACCACAAAAGCCATCACCAATTAATATACTGCACCAATCGCAACATCTGTAAGTTGATCTTTCACCACACTTGGACACTCATACAGCACTAAGACTGTCATACGAGTACAATACAATAAAGAGACCTATGCTTACATAAGCCACAGAAATTGAATCTTGAACTTGAATCCTCACCTTCTCTTGTTTCTAGGGAAAATCTTTCCAAATTACTGTTAAGGCAAAACAAAGAAGCAGCAAGACAGTGCCAAAAAAGTGGTTGGTCTTGCCTCCCTCCATCCTTCCATCAGGTCTATACTGATGACCTCACTGAAGAGCAATTCACTCCAGCTTGCCAATACCACACAACCTGTGGTTTCACCATTTTGCAGACCAGTTCTGTGATCAGATCAACAAGCTGAACTGATTCATCCAGCAGACATCCACACAGACCTATCAAAGGGACAAGGGGGTGAGATTGCTCTTGTGGGGCAACCCACAGTTGCACTAGACTAGGCATAACAAGAAACCACACCCCTGGGCCAAGCAAGCCTGACAGCTAGAGGCCAAGCCACATACACTGCGGGCAGAGAACAATCCTCAGTAGTGACAACATCCTAGCATCCCCACCAAAAAAATTTCTCTCAGAGATATCAAGTTTACTGAAATCTCTGAAAGGAAAAGGCAGCAGGAACAAAAATTTCTCCAATTCTGATATTCCAAAACATGGGCTTTATATTACCCAAACACTGTATTTTGAAAACAATGTTTCCCATAAAGTGAGATTATACTAAATCCTACTCAGTAATATGCCCTTGTAAATCCCTGGGACTTGCATTCCTAATGCCATCTGAAACAACTGACTGTGTCCTGGGCAAGCCACATCTCTACTGTCCAGCCCATTGTTTAATCATTCTAAGCAGTGTGTATCATTTACAAAGTTCAAACAGGAGAAAAGGACTAAACTGAACGAGGTAAAGGAACAGAGGATAGGAAAACTGATCCATAAGTCATCTCTTCTAGTGTCCATGCCAGAGACATGGATCTGCAGGAAGGCAAGTGAGTGATAATTAGAGACAACTGGAACATCGTTTATTTCCTACTAGCAAGGACAGCAATTCAAGTCTCCAAGGATAAATCAAATTTCTTAACCAGATGGAAGGCATTTCATTTTCAAACATCATCTATACAGCAAAGGACCACAGAAAGAAAGGAGCCAATTCACAAGAGCAACAAGAAAACAAAATTATTAGAGATTTTAGAGACGAGTTCTCATCAAAATCTGCACTTACAAAGAGCCTCATGTTACATCAGAACTCACACCACATCCCATCACAGTCAATTCAAAGACACTTTTATTGGCAAAACAAGCTCTGCAAGTGTTACCCACATGTAAAAGACAGCACACTTGAGTTTCTCCCAGAAGTGGATTCAACATCTGAAGTGCCTGCCTCCACAGAGATTTTAAACAGAGGGATGCATGGCATGGAGTCCAAAGATGGAAATGAAAATGTTCCAAGGAATAACATTTTATTTCTAGTAAGATAAGTGTTTCCTTGCTCTATTATATTTTATATTTTATTCATAGGATTAAAAGATTTTCTTCTCAGTCTCTCTTTTTACTTCTCATTCCCAGATATTTATTGTTTGATTTATGGTATTCTCCCTGTATCCAACTTGTAAGCCAAGTTGAACATGCCAGTTCAGTATTTGGTAAGAGTCTGACTTGATTTTACACATTTCATTGGTACTATCCGGCAGGACAATAACTTTGCACAATAACTGGTGGCAGCCCAGCTGGCTAGCAGGTTCAGAGTTCTTTTTTTTTGGTTATAGAAACTAACATTCTGGATTAGATTCTGAATAGTTTCTCAGATGAATTTTGGATTAAGCTATTTGCTTCATTACCCTCAAAAGGAGCGTCAAACCCCAGAAACAATGTTTTCATAGGAATGGACAGTGTTTTCATTTGGTTTCAATCTATGATACTCTAGTGCTTTTAGGTGGAGAAAACTTTTGCTGCTTTGGCCGAGATTGCATAAAAAGACTTGGTTTTGGTGCTGCTAAGATCAGCAACAGAAATCCTTCCAGTCCTACTCTGTAGCAATCATTACATAGATTTCATAGGTTTAGTAATATCATGTCTTTGCATGTCCGAAAATAAAAGTTAACTTCCCTTTAGTTACAATGGAAGAACATACAGAGCTCTGGAGTTCATTCTTATGGGAATCAAATATTTAATTTGTTCTTGATTAGTATAGGAGGAAAATCTTACCATTGCATTCAGTTCTAATGGTTTGAGTAGTTGAAACATTGCCTTCCTTTGCTAGGGCCACTATGTAGCCAGCACAGTCACACACAGACTCAAGAACCCGAGGGTCCCTGAGGCTGATTAGTGTGGGGCTGTAAAGGGACTGTGCTGCCTTCCCACCTTAGCTCAGTCCCATCCTGCAACAGATCATATTCTCCTTATGGAGTTACTGTCATTTCCCTCCTGTGAGCCATTGCCCTTCTGCTTGTCTCAAAAGGGCACAGAGCCATAAAGCACATACCTTAAAGACTTTGGTATGCAGCCCGCAAGGTCAAACAAGCTGGCTCCCTAGGCATACCCGGTCTTCTGTGGTATAACTCTGATGGCCTCTTTCCTCACAACACATCATTAGGCAGTTTTAGCACTGCCACCGCATCTAAGATCTTGACATGCAGCATGCAAAGCATGTTTGTTATTATATTGTTCAACAAAAAGCCCAGAACAAACCCAGATAACACCCCATGCCTTTCCCAGATTAACCTGCAGGACCAATGCACTGCTGTATATTAGCTAGCAAATGTAGGTGTTTTGGCAGCTGTCCCAGTCACTTAATCGGAAGCCTGAGCTCAGAGACTGTTTCGCCTGAGTGGATAAGTCAAGATGTACATACCAAAGATGTCATCTCCACCTCACTCCCTTCCTTGCTCGAAGGCTTCTGTCTGAGTATTGTTTATTTTTATCTTACAACTGATGGATTGTATATAGGTTTAATTTGCCCTGTATCTACTATTAATTCTATATTGTAACTGTGTTAGATTTCACCTCGTGGACCCGATTAAGCTGAACAGGAGGTTTTGCCAAGCATTTATAAAGTAGGCAAGTGTCTGCCACCCCTCTTCCTTGCCAGCCTGTTCTAAAGCACCTGCAGCACAAAAATTGCTCCTGGGTCACTTCTCAAAAAATAATCATCTGAGTTCCTCTTATTCCTCCATACACACCATTATCAAGTTTGCTTCTCCAGCAGAATCAACCAAGAAAACGTTGCTACAGATATCACAGGAATTAACCTCCCTATTTTTTTTTAGACATTCCTTTCCATCTTAAAAGTTTGTTCCCAGACTTCTGAAGACTTGTGGGTGAAGAACTAACCATAAAAAGGCAATAAAGGGAGTACTAAAACTGACTGGAAAACTTAACCTAAGTAATTGGCTTATTTTGTTCTAGTCTGGACTTTGCACTAAGAGCAACAGAAGATTTCAACTCCTCATCTTCCAGTTCACAGAAAGCAGGTCACAAACAAGAGAAACCTCAGAGAAACAACCGGCTTCTCCTGTTAGTGAATAAGCTGCTTCAAGCCAAGGAAGTCTGTAGTGGAAGGTTGCAGAAGTCAGAGATCACCAATATTGTTCTTACTTGAATACTGGTAGCATAGAAATTACTCAACATAACTGCCAAAGACATAAAGATGACAAAGTTGCCCTTCTAGGGGAGTTGAGGCCCAGGCAGGTGATCCACCTGCTTCACAGATAAAAGAATCTTGTGTCTGAAAAAAAAAAAAACCAACAAAAACAAACAACCAAAAAAACCCCAAACAAACAACTAATGCCCAAAAACCCTAAAGGTCTTCTGTTTTTTAAGGTAATGCTGATTGCAGGTCTGAATTCTTCCTTGCACTCAAAAATGCAAAGAACAAAGGCCTACAGACAGTATTGATTCATGAACAGTGGCAGTTCAAACTGGAACATCTGAGGTTACCACCCTTGTGGTGGAGATAACCATGAAGGAATCAGCTATTCATGCATCAATACCCTCTTGCACTGCACCAGGGAAGAAGTCAGATCCAGAGGCAGCCTCCCCTAAGACAAGAAAGGGCCATAACCACATCAACCAGACAAATCAGTCCTTCCATGTTTCCAATTCAATGTTTAAGAAAAATCCCTTCACCACTTCAACTCTGCACGGATACAGCTCTCAGTTCAACCCGCTCTTTCCCTGTATTCAATTTAGGTCTGTTTGCAGGGCAATGACTACTGCTCTTGTCAGGAGACCTGACCTAGTCTCCCACCTACTCCCACATCATGCTTTCTAAGATTTAGACACTGAATACTTCTACTTGAGATCCATGACAAAAATGCAAATAGCCCACTAGCAGTTCTAGTTACCAATGACTATTCTCTCCTGCTTCTTGGATATTAAAGCCTCCAGAATGGCAGCCTCCAATCTATCTCCTCTTTCCCATGCCACAAACTTTCCAGTTTTCTCTCATAGGTGGACTCATTATGTTTTTTCTCATGCTAATAGTTACTATGCTGATCAAGGCCCTTTTATAAAGGCAGCTCAAATTAGTGGCATGTCCTCCAGCTATAAGAAACTCAGGCTTTTCAAGAGTAGCAGGCTTCAAAAATCACAGTGAGAACACAATCTCTGAGGCCTCAAAAACTGCACTTCTTCAATTTGTCAAGCTTGAAGAAGTGGCAAAGTCCGAATAACAAAGAAAGGACATCAGTAAAGCTGGATTCCTCTTAATAAATGCAATTTTAATTCAGAGAATTATTCCACCTCCTGATTCATCCTCAGAAGCTTGGAAAAGAAGCAGGAAATTACAACCCTGAGACTACTCTTTTTTTTTTTTTTTTTCCCCTTGCCCTCACAGTTGCAAAGAAAGGATTTGACTATTCAGCAGTTATGGAAATTCAGAACTAAAATTGGGTGGGAGCGCAAAGAAAAAAAAAATGAAGGTGTGTCTTTATTTTATTCTAATCCTAGATCCCATGAGACAGTTCTGATACAGTGAATGGCTGCACCTTAAGCAAGAACCTGTCCCAGACACTACCAGCTGTCACCAAGTCAAATGAACTGACAGAGCTGGAGATTCAGGCTAAAGGAGAAGAGTGTGTATTTCCCTCTAAACCTGCACAGTCACACAATGCCTCTTATGAGCCTTTCAGAGAAGGAGGCCGAGAATATCATGTCTGTGTTTTAACAGTTGACATTAGTGACTCACTGTTTCAAACAGTGATTCTTAATGGAGACGAGGAAGAGAAGTAGGCTCCTTTTCCAGGAAAGGTGCCATTTTTTGCCCCAAACTTAATGCTTCTGTAGCCAAACTCCTTACCAAACCCCAAGTAATCTCCTATTCTCACTTTATGCCTTTATCCAGGCAATCATCTCCAACCTCCCAGCTTCTCTCTTCAATTCTGCCCTCCCATTTCATACACTTTTTCAGATTGTACTGTCCTCCAAAAAATCTTCCTGGACATCCCACTCACAAATCCTTCTGGCTGTAAGTGCTCCTAAGGCTGACAGGTCCCATATTCCACAACTGCATATAGCTCCATCACCACCTCTATCTCATGGGCTTACCATCTCAATGTTATGCTAACATCAGTTTCCCTTTTCCACTTCTGCCTTCATTGCTAAGTTCCTGATATTTCATGAAATCACCTCATTAGGTCAGGGACTCTGCTGTGGGTCCCTAATAAGTTAAGTGTTTCCCTGCCTCAGCAGGGAAATTCTGCTCAGTTCTCATCTTCACTTTCAAAATTTCCATCTTTTATGCTACCTAATTAACAACTCCTTCTGCCATCAGATCCCATATAATTACTCCCCTTGGATTTCCTTACACGACTCTTCTGTTCCTTTGCCAGCTCAAGTCCTTGGCTCTCATTTCCAAAATGCCTATCTTTGCTTCTGTTAATATCTGTACTCTTATATACTTTCTTTTTATGGTTTGCACTACTCTTGCATCTGCTTCCTCATCCTTATTTACAGTTACCAGCTTTTAGTAGTCTTTGACGCCAACTCCTACCCAAAACCCCTCTCTACCTTTGTTCTAAGAAGTGATTGGAATGAAAAACTTTGGAAGCTTTTCCCATTAAACCAAGGATGAAGAAAATTTGATTAGAAAGCTATGCCATTTTAATATTGACCTTATCTATTCCAGTAGAATTATCACATCCCTGATCCTTACCAGATGTCAGATAGCCAATTTAGACTATAAACCTTTTGGGGCAAATGTAGCCTCTTCCTCCGTGTAACACAGAGTCACAACACTTAAACCAATCCTTAAGGTAAGAAAAACACCTCAGAAAGCCAAAGAACTTGATTTTGCCAAGAGCAGCTCCACTCCATACACTGTGACTTAGACATGACCAGAGAAGTTAAAAGTCCTCAGTTTTTGAAACTTCTAAATGCAAGAATTGGGTTCCCCTCAACAGAAATAATGTCTGACCATGTCTGAGAAGAGAGGAACTGGGTAGAGAATGCACTGAAAAAGTTTTTCCATGGTACCTCTAGCCCCTTCCTGCCTCAAGTCTACAAAGCCATCACTTATCCACTTCAAAACAGCAGGAGAGTCACTTCTTTTTTCCTTCTCTCTCCAGAAGGAGCACAGCAGAAATAAACCTTGAGTGATAAATTATGCACCACTTTTGTGTGGCTGCCTCTTGGCCAGACGGGAAATTTTTCTCCCAAAGCCTTTTGTTTCCAGCTTTGATCCTAGTGTTGGATCCGCTCTGTTCAGCTTTCCCTCAGCATGGAGGTGAAGGGAAAGCTGACACAGGCCAAGTTCAGGCTTACTGCAAGTCACAGTCAGATCTTCCATTAGCCTTCTCCCCTCCCCCTTCCCAACTGGAACTCTCCTTGAGTTTGAAAAGATCCTATTAAACATTTTCCAGAGGGCCTACAGAGGATACATTATTTTGATGGATGCTGGGACTAAAGGAGGAGGATTTCTAAGTACAGTGAAATAATGGAGGTTGTTCTAATGGGTTTAAGAGATGCCCGGGGGCACCAAGTAAGTTCCTTCTCTGCAAATCAAAAACACAGAAGACCAGAAAATGGAGCCGAACAACTAAACGCCAGGAAGCGGGGAAATCGGGCTCTATTTAACTGCTGCTCTTGGTTACAGCCAACTTCAGGCTGCTTGGAAAAACAGCACACACACACATCACTGGCACAAACTTAACAGGAGAAAACAAAGAGACAACAGGGGTCAAACTGGGGGTGGCAATAGGAGAAGGATGCAAGGCTGGGTCCCCACCCCCTACCAGAGAGTCGGATCAATTATCCTTGAATACTAACAAGATTTCTGATTAAAGAACTGCTGCTATGCAATAGAAATAGAAAGCTCCAGCAGCTGGGAGGGGCTGTCAGGCAGTAACAAAGAGACACAGAAGACTATGCCCTGCTAGGGCATGCGGAGGAAGTCACTATGCTGGTAGCCAGGAGAGGGGTCTCCCCTGCCTGGAGTCATGATAACGTCTCACTGCTGGTAAATTTAACTCCAGAAGTAAAACTTCACCTTGACACTACAGAATATAGGGTCTGTTTTCAGGCAAGTATGTTCCCTCCTGGAAGCTTTGCTGGACAAGTTCTTTACACAACCTCATCACTATAGCACAGGGAAATGAATCCTACAGTAACCCTTCCAGAGGAAAAATCTGGTACTTTTTGCTTCTGAGTATTGCAACACCAGAAAGTTGCAATCAACATACAACAGCTTGAGAAACAAGAGTCTGCACTGTCTTTGGTCATAAACTTTTTGACAAAATCACAGTTGGCAGTACAAGCATTGAATACGCACGTACGTTACTGTCTGTTAATCTTAATGGTGTGTGCCTTGCTGACTGGTGGCTAATCCAGAAGAACCTAATAACATCATGACAGACAAAGCTTCTGTTACTACTTTTCACAACTCACAGGTGTACTAATACGAAGCATTTTGCCATATGCATGTATCTCATACCATCAGAATCAGGCTCACGAACTGTTCAATCTTCTTCTATTTTAAATAACAAACACGGTTCCCTGATATGAGGAGTTTCAGTCATCCACAATTTAGCAATGCAAAACTCGACAAATATCAGCCCCATTTGATGTTAATACAGTCTTTATGGAAACTTATTTTCCTGCCCTTACATAGTGAGTCTCCTTTCATCTAGGCTCACAGCAGTCGAGGAGATCTGCTCCTCACAGAAACATTGACTGCAGCTTAAGAGTACCTCAGACTAAATACACAGGCTGGAATGCTTCAGCATTTAACAGACAGTTCTGCATAACAGAGGCAAAAAAACATGCCAGGAAAGCTGAAAAACCTGAACAGGAATTCACCCACAACAAGAGGGCAGGTAACAGACCCACAGTGACCAGATATACAACACGAATAAACCACAAGCCTACAGAATCACAATCCCCTGAATCCATATAGTTACTACTTTTAGTACAGGGAAATTAAAATATATAGGGAATATAGATATAAGAAAGAAGATACTCAAGAAGCATTACAGTGCCCAGTCTTCACCCACTAGAGACAAAAAAAATCCCATAAAAGAGTAATACCTAACCAAACAGCCATGGCAAAGAACCACGAGCGCTAGAGACACAAAAGCAAGAGCCTAACTGTCAAGGATAATAGATGCATAAAGGAAAATTACAATTAGTGTTTTCTGGCCACTTGTGTGAAACACAGACAGCCACCAAATACAGTACGGCAATTAATGTAGGGGGTTTGTTGTATGCCAGAGCTCCAGCTCTAGATGTTTTATCAGATAAAGCCAGACATCTTAAAAGATGGTCAGTTTAAGTGTGCATATACATATCATCTTATTATGTAAACCCCTCCAAGATAACCTCACAAATAGCTAAGCTGGAAATAACAGAGGACTAGAGAAATTACATATCCACTTTTCTTGTACATTTTTTTTAACAGTACATTACTTACCAATTCACCCTTTCCAACAGAGGGTCAGTAAAATTTCTGTGGTTTTATGAATCTTTTGATTATTAGCAAGAGAAATAGAACTATTATTAAAAACAGAAATAGCCACAAGTCACAGGCAGCAGAAGAATACAATGAAGGTGTAAGACGTGCTTACTTTACAAACCTATTTTTAAAACCTTGACTGGTTTTTAAGATAATATCTCTTTATCAGTTTTTATAAGTGTTATGAAGCATATATTCTATTGTATTCAATGGTAAGTTGCATTCTACAGCAAATGGAGTTGGCCTTGGGCAAGACAATTTCTACTTCACTTCCCACATTTACAAAACAAGGATAATATTTGCCTATTTCACAAGAGTGCAGGAAGATTCAAGAGCACTATCAGACTACAGATCATTCTCACAGAATTAATGTGATAACTATTTTTTAATGTTAATTTCACCAGTGTGGAGAACTACAGGTTTTTAGGAGTAAAAACAAAATACAAATCACTTTAATTTCTTTTTCTAGTTCACATACAGCAAGTACTGCCTTCTGGTTTGAACTAGACAACTGGATAATGTTTATATCCAATCACTTTTTCTTCTGTAACTTCAGTGAACACAATGTAGAGAAACAGCTCCAAGTTTTCTGAAATCCCATTTTGTGGCACACAGGAACAGAATATGCCTCTTCAAGGTCCACAAGAAACACTGGAAATGCCAGCACTTTATGTAACTAAGAACCTATTAATTTTCTTTCTGTATACACCCACACGCCCAAGATAAAAGATGGGATTCTCTATTGCACAAAACAGTGTTAAAGCACACAACTGAAAGCTTTTGGAAAGAGAATATAAAAGAAAATTGCTTATATACACTATTAACTTCATACTGGAATATTTATGCTGTATGTGTTTTAGTAAAAAACCCAACAAAAACAAAACCCCAACAAAATAAAAAAACCCCCAACCACGTGACAGCATTCTGCAGCATCTTACTCTTCATTTTAGAAGTGTAAGGATGTTACTCAGCACTTCAAAAAAAAGAAGCAATCAAGATAATTCAGGATGATGATGAGATCTGTGAGTATCGTCCAACCTGACCATCAGTAAACCCTGGCACTCTCAGCACACCCAGGAAGTAGAACATTATCAGCTCCAAATTGAAAATGGGTGTTTTGCACTTGGGTTGAGAGTGGAAGAACCAACAGCAATGCCAAGCACACGTAACTGAGATTGTGATTCCCACTGCAAACTACACTTCTACAAAGGTATTGCTTTCAGATTTGTGACCCTAAAACGTAGTCAAGATGTTTGGGAAGTGAAGTTCTGATATTAACAATTTATTTTGCTGGCAGAGCTCCAGGAGCCAGAACAGCAAACACATTACCCAGACAGGTTCTGTGACATCCTGTAGTTATACTCACACAGATCATCTTAGCATAAGGTCCTTCTTCCCACCAGCAGTGCATGCCATTAAATTCTCTATGTATATCTGTTTTCGCCTGTAACGTACTCTTTCAAGAGCTCAGGATACTCGCAGACCTCTCTTGATTTTGGGGGTTTTTTTTGGCACAGACTTTTCCAGTTTTAACTGCCACTACACACTCTACATGAGAGTCAAAGGTCAATCTTGCAGACTTGTACGCTTTACCCACTCCTGTACTGAGGCAGAGTACAGGTGCTTCTAACAATTTACCTGTCTGGCATCACGAGTTCTGGGGTTGTGGATGCTTTATGACAGTTAAGCTGTACACTATCCCTGGAGGTACTTCTAAAGGACAACGTTGAAAAATTTCTAGCTCAGGGAAGGAACATCAACTCATCACAAATTTTGGCATTTTGTCTACCACCTCCATCCTGACACCTTCTCATGTTTTTCCTTGCTTCAAACAGGAGAAAGATTGCTCAGGAATCATGCCCTTATTGTAAAACATATCTTTCCATTGAGGAAAGAGGATATTCACTTCTGGAAGCAGTTGGCACATCCAATCATAAACTTCCATTTATGTGACAAGAGGATATATGAAAGTGCACTGATGGGAAAACTACTTGAAAGAGAGAGAGAGAGTGCCATAAAAAAGCATTCTAGAGACATCAAGGCACAACCACCTACTAGCAAACCTGCATTTTACAATCAGACATCCCCCACATGGCTGTTAACAGCCCAGACACATTAACTAGGAGCACCTGGGTAACAGCCAAAATAAAATACATCCAGATCTGCACCTAAACTAAGATCTATGGTTTAGATCCTTCTCACTCCTAGATGGTAGCTATGTATCTGTGTGGCATTTAGGAACTTAAGAGTACTTCTGGCTTCTAAAAAGCAGACTTTCTGATACACAGAACTATGGCCCTCTCTAGTCACTCTTTCCAAGCTGGCTGAGCACATTCTTCAAAGCTGCCTGCAATTAGGCTTCTTGTTAGAAGAGAAGTAATATTACTTGAAACCCAAACTCTCTATGACTGTGCCCCAGGGGCAATACTTGTAGAATGATGGAGGTCAGCAGCACTACTGGAAACGCTTCCTGTAATTTCAGAGTAGTATAGGAGAAAACGGATGGGTGAAATTATACAGCAGCTGCCAAAGGAGCGAAGGGAGAGAAATGAGGTACGTATCTCCTCTCCACTCTCCTCTCCCAAAAGCCTTCTAACTTTTTATAAACAATTCCGCGAACCGTTTAGATGCTTTCTTCTCCACTGGGTGCACTTGTAAAATAAAGCTCCACCGTACAACACGAAGAAACAGCACATGCTTTTCAGTTGATGGAGCAACCACAAAGATAAAGTTTCCATGGGCGAGACTTCATAGAACTATCTCCCGGCTCGCTAAGAGCGTAGCGAAGCCCTCCACTCGCCACTATTTTTGGTACCGCTCCTGCCCCAGCCCCGTTCTGCCAGGGCGCTCCGGGAAGACTCGCAGTCCCCGCCGAGGCGAGGCAGGTAGCCCGGGGCGCCACCGCGGAGCCGGGCTGTACCTTTAAGGGGCCCGTCGCGGCGGGTGCGCGGCTGCATTCCTACTCCGGAGCGGCGGCTGTCCCGACACGCCGGGCACGGCAGCCTCCGAGGCAACCTG
>VZRE01012763.1:20620-50167 GCA_013396775.1 Cephalopterus ornatus | reverse complement strand
GCGCGGAGCACCCGGCACGACCACCCCTCTCTCCCTCCGCAGCTGCGGCAACACCGGGGCCAGCGGCTCGCTCCCCGCTCCGCCCGGCCGAGGCCCGGCCCCGGAGGAGGAGCCGCGCCGGGGCAGCCCCCGCCCCGCTCCCCCCAGCGCCGAGGCACTTCGCAAACTTTCGGCGCGGCAAAGGCGGTCTTGAGGCTGCGGCTCCGCGGCGAGCCACACACCTCCCTTCGCCACCCCCTAGAGCTGCAGCCAGCGACTGCGGAGAGACCCCTGGGCTCGCCCAGAGCCCCCCGTCCCGCTCTGCCCTTGCCGCGGGCGGGGAAGCCCTTCCTAAAGCGGCCCTGGTGCTCGAGGCTGTCGGTGCCGGCTCTCCCTGTCCCACTTTCCGCAGCACCCGCCCAGAAGCATCGCTCCGGGCTCTCGGCTGCCCGCTGCAGAGCTTGCCCGATATCCTCTGGTCCCCGCGCGTTGCCACTGCTTCCCGGCTTGTGCCAGCTATCTGTACCAAAGACAAATCGCAGAGCCTTTCTCCCTTTCCCATCCCCGTTTGCCAAACACCCTTCAAAAGGGAAACATTCACGAGCCCTTTGCTCAGCATACGTGTTGCTACCAAAGAAAAATGTATGATTTTTCCCTCCGTTCATGACGATCATTCTGGTGTTTTCCTTATAGCCGCAGTGTCTGAAGACAGATGATTATGTATGAATTTCGGATGCCCTAAAAAAAATAGCTAGGTCGGTTTCCTGTAGGAGTAGAAATTAACACTCGGACAATTGGCTTACGTGCCTTCTGCTCTGTGCTGTGTTAAAAAGCAGACAGGCTTTCACTGGACATCATCCTGAAAGCCAGTTTTTTGGTCCTCTGTGGCATGATTTGGCATTTTAATACATACGGTTGACAATGCAAGAAACTGTTGTCAAATAATTAATCTCAGTTGATTTCAAAGTATTAACTTGAACAGAAAGCTGATAGTCCAAACCATGGACCACAGGAGAAGATGGGAATTTTGTCAAATTGACACCAAAGAGCCAATGGATAGGAATGGTCTTACTTAAACCCTTCAAAAAGACAAATCCAGAGGAAGCTGCAATCAATCCCATCCTTTAAACAATCACAAGAGTAAGTAAACAGTACAGCAGGTGATTGAAAGAATTCTGCCACTCCTATTAATTGTGTAAAATGGTGAAGACAAGGGATATTATTAAAAATGTCAGTGTAAAATTAAAACAGGCACTGAGTCTTGACAAATTGTGCTCAATGTAAAATAAAAATAGCCCAACACAATTTCACTGAGGAGGAGAACTCTCAAGAGCAGGAACATCATAAGAAAGAGTAAGCTGCAAAACATGTATAAATCTACATCACATAGCCACTAAAATTTAAAAAATGCAGACCTTTTGCTTTATTTGCAGAATCACTTCATCAAGATAGGAATAGATCCACTTTACATAGCAAGAGTGCAATAGCTCGTAGATTAAGGCATTGAATTCTATGTATTTGACAGGCAAAATGTGCAAAGTAGCAGAAGACTAATAACAAATATAAGGTAGTCAAGAGGGACTGGCTGAGATGGAGAGACTAAAGAACCTCTCTGTTCTACTGACTTGGAAGCAGTGACAGACTGAGGCTAGGAAAGTATATGCAATTATTGTAAAGGAGTGAACTCTAAGATACAAGAGTTTAAGATGATCGAATGGAATCGTGGTTTAAAGTTAAGAGAGAGAAAACAATAACCTCACACTGACTGGGGGTTGGCTGACTGTCTAGCATCCAAAACCCTTACTGCATCTCCCTACAATACAGGGCATTTAAGTTTATATTCTCTACCAAGGCTAGATCATCAGGTAGTATAAATCAGAGGAACCCTTCTGACTTCAGGCTCACAGAAGCTTGTAAGAAGTTTAGATGCCAAAGTACTGAATGCGATAAAGCACAGACACAAGGCCCAGAACTTCCTAATAATTATATACTTAGGTCATGAAACAGTCTTCTAACTGTTGAGATTAGTATTTTCCTGTGTTTAAAACAAAAGCCTCCTGAAAAATATTGTCCTAAATGCAAATAAATTCACTTGATAGCTCTTCAGGTCTTCCCTCCAAAGGGAACAAATGTTTTTACCCACTTGTGTTTGTTAAAGTGTGTTTACCAGTCCTCTGCATCTTGAGCTGTATTTTGGCAAATCACTTTCCTCTCTAAGCTCAACTTCCCTATATTGTATCTCTCTCTTTTTAATAATTTTGACATCCCCTGGTGAAATGTTAGAGAAGCACATAGTATTGTCTGTCACGATA
Organism: Cephalopterus ornatus; assembly: GCA_013396775.1. Classification (NCBI taxonomy): domain Eukaryota; kingdom Metazoa; phylum Chordata; class Aves; order Passeriformes; family Cotingidae; genus Cephalopterus; species Cephalopterus ornatus. The sequence continues at coordinate 47,876 of VZRE01012763.1, read as the reverse complement.
ATCTCCTAAATAGGTTTCAGCTGAACAGATGAACATTTATATTATAAACCTCTCAATTACCTATCTGTTTGATACAACACTATGACTGAATATAGCCCCAATTCCATGCAGGATCTTTGAGGAATAATTGTAGATTTATGCAGTGTAAAATGGATATTTATGGCAAAAATAGAAGGATCACTAAATAAAGCTGGTAAAATTCAACCATATATTTAGGTCTTGCCTCTCTCTGACCAAGTATCTTTAAGAAGGACTATCAGAATGCGCTTCAGCCCATGCATGAGGTAGGTACTTGCTTTTACCCACACCTATGAGGGAGGAACATTATGAAGTAACCTGTGATAATTTATAGATCACTGGTGACACATAACACAACTATTGTAAAACAGATGAGAAAGTAATTAAAATATAATTAACGATTAATTTACATGACAACATGCCTGAGCAAAAAAACCCCCCAACAATCATTATAAATGGAACAGGAAGAAGATTATTATCCTAATAAACATTTCGGGACATAATTCTTCCCCCCTCCAAAAAGAGACATTAGAGAAATAAACCAATCCAATGACAGAAAATAGCTGCCATGAAATAATACTAAAAGCTTGCATAATTTTCAGAGTGATTTTAAACAGCAACCCTAAGTCAAGAAAAAGACAACCAAGGACATGGTGTCATTGGGAAAAACGAGAAAGAAAAGAACCACAACGAGGTAGGTTTATTAGGGAAAATATACATTATCTATTTTAAAAGATCTTAATAAGAGCCTTAAAGAAAGAAAGAAAAAAGAAAAAATGGTTGTAGTCTTACATATCAAAGTATTTTTAAAGCATTCAAATGAGCTGTTCCTTGTGAAGATGCTTCTCCACATCTCAAGTTTCCTAGAAGAGAATGATCGAGTAGCTGAATTGTTGTGTTCATAAAGGTTTGGATAACTCTGTTTTAAATATTTGAGATAGAATTAATTCATTTAATAGAATGAAAAACACACATGAAAAATGGGCAAAATGCATTTGTGCTAAATGAAGTTGCCTTTTTTAAGTAATGTAAAGCTCATTGAGTAAACAGAAGGCAACAGACATGATACATCTTGTACAGCTTTTGGCACCGTCTCACAAAACACTTTCATAGAACAACATTTTAAATACAACTAGGGGAAGGTGTGAAAGCATCTGATAGAAGAAAACCGCAGTGGTCATTACTCACGACTCATCAAAATGCAGAGGCACATCAGAAAGACACATTTCGGGATATATCCTGTCCTCTGTTGTGTCTACCGTGTTCACTAACAACTTAGATGATATATTATTATGATTATAAAATCTGTGCTATAACAACTGATAACCTCAAAACAATGCCAAAAGGATGCAAACACTAGGAAGGATGAGATCAAACACCCCAAATGCTACTGACGGATTGGACAAGTTATCCAAAAACAAACAAGGGAAAAAACAGTACTGAAAAATATTTTATCCTTGGGAAAAGAATGAAACATGAATAAACTGTATTGAATTCTGAACTAGACAGAAATTCAGCAAAACCAGATCTTAGGATTGTACGGATAACCAACAATATAAACCAATAGTGCAGTACCACTGCCAGAAATGTATTTAATTCTGGAGCACATTAACCAGTGTCATATACAGAACAATTTGTTGGTTTCTTAAATTCTCATGGTACTGAAGCTTCAAGTGGCATACTATGTCTGGTCCTGGATTAACACCTTAGAAACATAAACACAGCTGAAGAGAAGCAAGAAAATAATAACAAGAAGTTTACGAATCAAACCCTTGGAGAAAAAGCTGAAAGAATTAGGTGTGCCTAGTCAAGAAAACAAAAGCTTCAAGCGAGATGCAGCTTTCCAACACATACAAGCTCATTACAGAGATGTTGATCACCTATCCTTTATGGCTCCAGTAGAAAGACATGAAAGAATCAACTTGATTTCTGTCAAGAAATGCTTAAAAGATTTTGCTGATCAGCATTCCAGCTAAGGATTTTTCAACACTGGAGCAGACTGTCTAGGAGGACTGTGGAATCTCTTTCACTGGATTTTTTAAGAACAAAGTTTGATAAGCATGCTGGCACTAGCCTTGATATATTTAGTCTTAATGCAGTGCAGGCTAGACTAGGCGATCTTTTGGGACTCCTCCAAAACTTAAGTTCCACAATGGGTATGATTTAGAAAATTCCAACTAGAAAGATAATTACAAACTCTGCACTCTGATCAAATTCTGTATTACTAGTAAGCTCCACTAAATAAACAGAAAAGCCAGGAAAACAGTAAATTGTTCCCAACAGTGGTCTAAGTTTAAAATAAAATCACTGGTTCCATGCTCTCCCGACTATGAGATTTTCCAGTGGCCCTTTTAATTTCTATAATTATTCCACTGGTACATTACCCACATCAGTTCCCTCTTCCATGTCACCAGTGAACTAAAGAGGTGGTAGCTTGGAATACCTGGTAATTTAAAAGTCAGGATTTTACCCAGACATAGGAAGATGCAGTGAGACAGTTGGGCCTCCAACTTCACGGTTGGACCTGTAAAGAAACAGTTTAATTTTCCAAAGAGTTGAAGGTCCTACAGTTTTGCAGCTGGTGACCTAGTTTGTAAATTATGGCCTCTGCGTTATATACATTAAATGAAATGTTAGCATTGACTTACATTTTATGTTATCACTTTTCCCTTGTTGCCTTCCCTGAAGTTTTCTAAGTAGCAGCACTACTACTGTATACCCAGATACGCTCAGAGATGTCATAAACATTCAAATATTGTCACCATTGTCCCCTACAGTGTTTCTCAAGTTACTGCTTATTTATTCTTAAGAAAACAGTAATTCATTTGCCATCTTCTTCAGTGTTACCACAATTGTTTTCATTTACAACAAAATAAAACTCATGTTAGAAAGTCAGAGCTTATGTGTTACTTAATTTTGTTCACATTTCATTTAGCTGCTTTCTAAGCATTTCAATTGCACATTTGTTTTGGGAAATTTTATGATCATCTCATGGATCACCATTAATTCTACTTTGCAATGAAGAACAGTAAAACTAAAGATTACATTAAATGACTACATTCAGAAGCTGAGACACAAAGAATAGTGCAAAAGGTCCTTTGTAATCTAATGGCCAAAGTACAGATTCACCTAACCCCACCCCTTTTTTGTGTGTGTCTGGAAGGTGGGACTGAAACCAACCTGCCAGACCATTCAATTTTCCACTCTAGGAGAAAAAGGAAAAAAAAAAAAAACAAAACACTAAGTAAATTAATTCTCAAAATAGGAAAAAAAAAACCCCCAAACAACAAACCAAACCTTTCTTCATGTTTTCTTTGAGATGGTAGCTCTTCTTGTGTCTCTAGAAATCTGGTTCTGCTCCTTCTTTTGCTGGTTCCCTAACATCCTCTATGTAAAAATAATGCAAATACACCGTCTCTTATTACTGATGAGACTCCTCCCTGCAGTGAAATGGCAATTATTCAGGCCTTGCACAACGTCTGCGTTGCAAAAGTAGCCCATGGGCTAGCCTTAGGAACAGCACAGCTTAATACCTTGATTCTGGCACAGAAAAAAAGAAAAGAAAAGAGGAAGAGCTTAAAATGAAAACGTTCTCTTAAAAGCCAGCAGTAGAAGAATTCAGTTTGAAGACAGAAGCTTAACCACCTTTATTCTCCAAACACATTCAAATGGATAAGTAGCAAGTTGTGTCTCCTAAATTAATTTTTGACTCCAGAGAGAAGCATTTTCTAAAGAACTGGAGACCTGTGTCTTTCTTTGACTTCCAGTTATTAATGTAATTTGCTATCAATAGTCTCTGTACTCAGATAAGAAGTTTGTGGTAAAAATCAATCACGCAATCAGAAAGAAAGGTGACCTAATGTCTTGGTATGTGGAATATCTCTGATGGGCTGAGTTCTTCTTTCTTAAAAAGCCTAGAATACATGATTTGGGCCTGTAAAAGAAGCAAGTAGTCGTGGGAATAGATATGAAAGACCTTTCTCTCAGCTTACAACCCCTTCTTGTTTGCAGAAGCTCTGCCACTATAGACATAAAAATGTAGACAGACAGATAGTTTTCTTTCCCGAAGATGATTCACTTCCAATACTTCAGTGGCATGATGGTTTTGGCAAGTACCACCAGCACACACAAGATATAACCCTTGAGTCTTTCTGATAAGATGTCAACCATGTGCTTTCCTATCAGGTGCCTGAATCAGAGATACCTCTTAACACCTCTCCCTCTGTCATATTAGCTCTTGATACATGTGAATGAGGGAACAAATTAATTGCTTCTTACCAGCACTAGGTGAGACCTGAGTAAAGGAACAGGTGAGAGCAAGACCCAGAGTTGCACACTCCCTCCACATCAGTCACTCATGCATATGCACACACATCCAGCCTCCCTCCTAGTCACATATACGTGTGTCCATATCATTGCAATTTTGGGATTTTAGGATACTTAACACATTAACATAATATTAGCACTCAAAGAGTTTAAGGGTCTGTGTGTTGCATTTTCATTTATGCTTCACGCTAGATCAGCAGAGTTGCTGGAAACTCTGTCAGAGACTTCAGCATTAAAACCAACGCTTTTAATTCTCAGGAAAAACCTTGTCACAGAGGCCGCAGGTTTCTGTTGTTTCTGTTTCATACAACTTAAAGCACACTGAGTATGCCTAGTGAATTTCAGAAATGGGCTCTAGTCACAGAATTTGAGAGAAAATGTGACCCACATCTAAACTTCACGTATTCAAGGAACAAGACTTCCTTCACTGAAATGGTCTAAACTTTAACATATAAAGTTAGAACCTTAAGGACATATTTTTACTATCTAACAAGCTATTATCAGATTCAAATGCAGAATAGTTGATCTATTTTGCTGTGCTATAGCAACTGGAATGATAAAGTTAACAAATCCAAAGAGAAATTTAAAAACATTCCTTAGATAAAACTCAATTAGGTCTTAATTTTCTATTTTATTCTTTCTCAAAGATGTTCCATGTTCCCTCTAATTTAGAATTAATGGCTTAATCTTCATTTACTGTTTCAGTCTCGCATGGCTTATCTTCTTTCTCAGTAAGTTATTTGCATACTACCCTTTCCATTTCCCATCCTCTACTCCTCAACTTCTCTCCCTAAGTACTCCAACCGTTATATCATCTTTGGTCTCTATCTTCACTTCTAGTGAATCCACAAATGTTTTGCTCTTAAAAACACCTTGAGTACTGTGTAACAGAAAGGAAAAAACATTCATCACCGTGTCCTCTTATATTACGGAGTGAATGACCAGGATACTGATGTGTTCTATCGCTGAAAAAAATACTGACTGCAGCTCCTGCACAGCAGCAGGGTTCCACAGTGCTGTCTTCCAAAAGCCCTTTTGTGTAGCTAACAAACAGAACTAATAATTGTTTTGAAGAATTCCACAGTTTTAATCAATCTGTGATATCCTCTTTCTTTTGTTTTTTTTCCCCCCTTGATTCCATCATTTGCATTTCCATGTATATGTTATAAGACAAAATACTTTCAGAGCACTTTGCATGTGCTAAATCTCTGTTCTGCACACAGAAAATAATGTACTTTTCCCATAAGATCTGGCCAGTATAGCCATCAGAGTTACTACTTGATTTCATCCCCAGACACAATAGGCACTCCCACTTAGATTTGTCTACTCTTTTGTGCACACAAAAAGCCTTTACTTACTATAATTTTCTCATACAAACACCTTGTCTAACGGATAACAGAATCTGGCAGCTTAAGTTTGCAAGGAGCATTTGATAAGTAGAAATAAAGAATGAAAATTGCAGGCTTTTTTGAGTTACCCCCCAGGATGAGCTAAGCCTTGGCTGTCAGAAATGCCTCCCATACCAGAATTTCATAGTGATATTTATTTTTACCAGCCATTTTAGACTTTTTTTTTGTTTGTTTGGCATGAGAGATTCTGCAAACTCTGCCAGAAATGGCTGTTTTTCTTCTCTGCATCATTAGTGGGGCGGCATTCCAACAGAGAAGGGTCACTCACTTGGTACTTAAGTACTTTTAAAGATGTTGTCCTTTCCTTCCTGGTGAGATAATGGGAACAAAAACTGAAGTAGAGTCTTTCAAGAGTTTGCTGTTACAAAAAAGCTAACTTTGCTTGCTAACACTAAGCTCAAAATCAAGGAGAATTTGGACAGTGCATTTAATACATGCCAGGAATCTATTATACAACTTACAGCTACCCCTGATTTTAAAATGAAGATGTGCCTGTCATAATACTATTCCCTATTCTCGTAAGCGGATCACCCAGAATTCAAAAGTACTCCTATGACTGAGGAGTAGAACAATATTTCAAGGGCTTTCTTCCCCCAACAGCTTGTATTTAAAATACAAGAATCTTGGAGCTTGGTTAGACCTAAATCATTAGGTGAACATAAAGTTCATCAATATAGGCAGATCTCAAAATTAGATCACATCTCTATTTACATCCTTTCTGTCCACCATTTCAAGAGGGAAAATAAAATCTCAGCAATTCAGATTAAAATGCAGCTAAACTAATAAATCAATGATGGCATAATGTTCCCAGCACAGCTTCCTATATGCTTATGACCTCTTACCAGTTAAGTATATTCTTGACTTAAGACTTCCAGGTACAATTACAGGTGTCACGTTTAAGCTCTGTAATGGTACAAATGCTGGCTACTTTAGAGAGCTGCTGCTGTTATCATGTCCTATTACTAGCTGGAAAACACACAGTTGTTTCCAGAATTCATCCCGTGGCAGATGTTAGGAGTGACAAACTTTGTGCATCTTATTTCTCTAATGCCTGTTGATCTTAAACAACAATATAAGCCCTATCTGTTTGTCTAGGTTTTACCTGAAGAGGTAAACTAGTATTAATATTGCATTATTAGAGGAAAATTATTCATTTACTTGCTGGGCAAAACCACTGTGCTGTATGTGAACCAGAGAAACAGTTCATTCAGCTTGAGAAAGCTCAGACAGGACCAAGCACTGAAAGTACTGGGTCTTTCTCTGTGAATGTCTCCTGAGGAATCAACAATATAAAAATACGGATTTCATCACATAATTTCATTGTGATTTTGGCTGACCTTTTTGTTTAAGATAATCTTATTTTTAGTGCATGTGTTTAAAGCATTTGGTCATAATTCATATAAATGATCAGTAAGTCTAAAAATTTAATGAGAGGTTTTTACAGGTTTGCAACTGACTTATAATTGAATCTTCAGTGCCATTGATTTTTAAAAGGCCTTACATAGTAGAATCCTAATTTCACTTACAAGATTTCCAATAATTTACATAAATAATAGCATATGAAGATCTTATTCTCCCTTTCTTCAAATCTTTCCTCAAAACTTCTCTCTGCCATGGTGCCCAAAATAATAGATTATCAATAAAGATTGACAGTTGTTTAAATCAATGTTCTTCTCCTCTTGGTATGATGTGCTTTTTGTGTGTCTTTTTGTTATCACATGTGCAATTTTATTAATTATTATATATGAAGTAAAGCTTATGTGAAAAATACGTAAGAAGCCTCAAAGAATACAAAGCACAACCAAACTCAAAAAAGCTGAGTTCTGCACAAGACAGGCTCTTAGTTAACTGTTCTAAAATAGGACCAGGATTTGGACACTCAAAGGATGAACAAGAAAGGCTAGAGACAATTTCATAGTGAAATGAAAATTCATCTTACATTGATTTCATAGAAGTTAGATGGAACAGTACTGAAGAGTGCCCACAGCCTTTGTATGTTGTAGTTGCAATACTTAAAGCAATAGCATTTCCAACTGTCACCTGAAAAAAAAAAAAAAAGGAAGTTTTTTTTCTTTAATATGTCTAGGCTTTATTGTAACTACTTTAGCAATAATTGTTAAAATTCTAAGCAAATGAAACATTTCATTCCAAGAAAATTAATAGAAGCCAGACAAAATGACTCAATCTGTTTAAAACTAGGCATTTCCTCTGGAATTTTTTGCTTGATATCTAGTCCTGTTTATTATTCTATATAATACTCTCTCTGAAAGAGAAGCTGTTTCTCAGCAGAACTTTGTCTAATAAAAAGAAAATATTTCAATTCAGAATTGATAGTATCACTTAGGAAGATGAACATAAAAACAGTGAAGAGTAAGCTAAGCGATTTACACAGTGGGGGCAAAGTATGTGGGACTGGTGGAAAATAGAAATCCAATTTAAGCTAAGTTGCTGAGAAACACTTAAAAAACTGACACAGAAAGGAGTTCTTCAGTCTATGCACCTTGACACAGTAAAGATATTTTCTTTCATTATATAATTTAAACCACACCACTGACTATTTTCAAACTTGTGGTCACATGGACTCTTACATAACTAAGTTAGCCCAATGTACTTAAAGTATGATTTCTGAAAGGCTACTTAAGCTACACTCTACAGTGAATTAAGCCAAATCAAATCAAGGTCACATTAACTCTGAAAGAGGGCACACACAAAATGTATCAGTGTGATCCAACTGATCCTCACTGAATGACTGACTCAGCCACCCAAATGTCCCTGGTAGACAAAATCCAGCAATTTAAGACATGTAAGGGTAGATGACTAAAGTGTGCTTCATAGGCTTCCCCCTAAAGTGAGACCTATACCACTGATAATCTACTAGGGAGTTGGGACACAGAAAAAATACATTTTTGCACTGTCATTCCTCCAGCTGGGTCCGAAACAACATTAGGCCCTTGTTAGATGTGCCCCTCTGGGGGCAGATATTAAACTTGCAGATGGTTTCCAGTGACCCAGAAAAGCCTTCTCAATTTATTAAAATGCACTAGTCTAGGGTTCTAAAATCAAGATGGGAAAACAAACTTAATACCTATAGCCAGGCTAGGAGCATTTCTCCCTTTTCGGGTCATGAGTGTGAGAGAGCAGGTGAGTGCTGCAGCTGATCTGTTATATCACCTAATCCTGCCTCTGTCAAGCCCAGAGAGAAATAATAGTAAACAGGGAAGTCTATAAACGGCTCCAGAAATGACATCTTGTTTTACATAGTTTTCTTTGAGTCATTAACAGTCAGTCGCCACTACCACTGAAACTTATCGTTGTTAAAACCACAAATGGGATCAGTGTCCAAAAGGTTTCCCTTAGCTGGTCTGAAGGAAACAGCAAAGTCTAACCCATAGAGACCAAAGAGCAACAAGTGAAAAAAACGCCAAAAACCAGAGGGATATTAGAATGTAGTATTTAAAACCGGACTTTAAAGGCCTCTTGTAAATCAGTGCTCCAGATACTGATCAGGGATAAATTGGAGTTTACAGAAATGATTTAAACAACAAAAAAGAAACACAATCTATGGCAGGCTCCTACCAGCTCAGCTGACCAGCATTATGGAAAAGGTTTTTAGATTTGGCTTTTGAACACCACTGAAACTGCCTGGACAATGGTAAATGACTGCTCGGGAAAAGAGAGATCTTGATGCTAGTGCAGGAATTGTGCTCTTGAATCTAGTAATCACAAGAAGTCTACCAAATTCCATTTCTCCTCCCCAACAGTGGCCTAGAACCAGATACCTCACTGACAAACCCTAAAGTGAGCATTTATAGGATAGATATCATGTTAGAAAGAATATTTTCAAAAACCCCATTAGTCAGATAATTGGCTTCATCATGAAGTAGGATACTTTGTGTACCTGCAGATACGTTCCTTTTTTCCCTATGCTTTTATGTGTAATAACATAATACTGTGTTTTCTTATTCTGCTTGAGTGTATCTACTTCTTTTCTAAATTCTGCTGAATTCCTGGCCTCAAAAATGTCTCGTATCAATGTATTCTATGATCTAACTGCATTTATTATTTAAAAAATACCATCTTTAAATTTATAGCCTATTACAAACTGCAAGACTGAACACATTGGAATTTTGAATGAGTTTCATTGTAGCAAAATAATTTTAGATATCATAATTTCATTTGTTATGCTTAGTCTCTTTAAGACAGTCTTACATTTTTCCAATCATTCTTCATGCTGGAGTGTCTCATTTTCTGCTCCCTAATTATTCTCTCTGCCCATCCTTGAAATATGTGTATCTAAGCCATATCCTCTTAAAGACAGCACAAAACACAGAGAAGTGGTCCAGATAATTTTGTGAGGGATATTAATAATTAAGTTATAACATCCTGTTTGCCCTTTTTAACTGTGGCTTCTTTGAGTATAGATTAAAGTTGAGTTGCCAATAGTCACCTTCAGTTCTTTCCTCCAGTGGAATAAAGGCAAGTTATATGCTTGTACAAGTGGTTCATTCAATTTCTGTTCTTTTGCATTTGTCATTAAAAACATAGACAACACTTCCAGTCCCTTTTTTTTTTTTTAAAAAAAATCCCAGGATTACATCTTGGGCTGGTATTTTTCTAATGGTGATGGAAGAAATTGCAAAGTAATTTGGGAATTTTAGCCCCATCCACTTCTGGGAAAGAGAAGCCCAACAGGCTTGCTTCCAGCCACGTGAAGAGCTCTGGCTCTCCTACATCCCTGGGACAAAGGCCATTCCCAGAAAAGCTTCTAGAAAAAAAAAAAAAAAACCTTGAGGCTCAGGATTTTTCTGCTTGTTTTTACTTGCATGTACAGGAGGGACAATTCCTGTTGTTCCCCATAAGTCCCTCTCCTGAGCACAAGGGTTGCAAAAAATTCCAGCACAGGAGTGGTATGGACAGAAGGACACAACTGTAAAGGATCTCCTTGGTCACCTTTTCAGTTCCCGCACTCCGAGACAAGGTTGCTACACAGTGAACTTCAATACTTCACTAACCCAGCCAAGTGGTCACAGCACCAAGCCTGGCTGAGTTCAAGAAATGTCTGGACAACATTCTCAAGCACATGGTGTGATTCTTGGGGTGTCCTGTGCAGGACCAGGAGTTGGACTCAATGATCCTGACGAGTCCCTTCCAGCTCAGCATATTCTGTGATTCTGTGATTTTAACTTACTACAATTCACCTTCACATTAAAGTCTTTCCCCCAGAGCCATAGTCCTAATAGCCCATGACAGCAGACACCTTCTGATTTCCAACCTAAATCTAACCAGAATGACTTTACACTCCTCTTGCCATTTCGACTCTTCAGCTTGACTTTCTCTTCTCCCTCTGAGGTGCCCCTCGGCCCTGGAGCAGCTGTCCCGGCATCGCCCACCGCCTCCTCCTCGCAGCCCGGCCGCCATGCTCCCCACAGCCCCTTCCCCAAGGCCATGTCACCATGCTCCTCCCAGAGACCCTTCCCACGAGGTCTCTCGGGGCTCTTAGCCCTGCCCCAGCCCCTGTGGCCGCATAGACAGCTCGGGGGCGGCGGGCGGGGGCTGAGGCCGGGCGCGGGCGCCTTTGGGCGCGGAACGGTGGCGGCGAGGGGCGTGTTCCCAGCCGGGGCGAGAGGCCGAGCGGCGCCGGGAGCGTCGGGCGCCTTGGAAACGGGCGGAAGCCGGGAAGGAGCGGCGGCGGCGGCGGGAGGAGCAGGAGGAGGATGCTGAGCCCCGAGCGGCTCTCGCTGCCCGGGCCCGAGTACCTGGGTGAGGAGCGGGGCGGGGAAGCGCCGTGAGGGCGCTCTCCCCCGAGTGTGCTGCGGCCCGGCGCGGACAGGGCGCGGCGGGGCCGGGGTGGGTGCGGCCTGGCCCCTCCCGGGGACTGCGGCGAGTGGGGCCCCAGACTGGGCCGGGCTGGGCTGTGGGGAGGGAGTCGCAGTGGCTCCGTGTCCGCCTTCTCGGCTGGAGAGAGGGCAGCAGTGGAGGGTTACAGGTCGATGTTGCAGGACGCTGCTTCTCTGGGTACCCCCCGGAGGTGGGAGAGCTGCGAAGCCCTCTTGGGCATAGGGAGCATCCCTCCGGTGCCCGGAGGGAGGTGAGCTGCAGTCTCCTCCCCTGTCCCATTTCTCTGTGTCAGTGGTAGCAAGCAGTGTCCAGCTGCCCTGTGACAGACTGGAGCCTCGTTTCACCCGCTGCCAACCTGTTCTGCTCCCGGATCTCTGTGAGCATCCGTATTTTGTGCTCGTTTCCCAACGTAGGAAGGAGTGCTGTTCTTATGTCGGGAGATAGTTTGAATGTCGACTTCCGTTCTGAAATAAGGTGGCGTTGGAAGTATTTAGTACCTAAAATGAAAATCTTTTAACCTGTGAAGCAGCCACTTCATTGAAGACTACATCCATTTAAGCTGGCTGTAACTGTTTCATGTTCCAGGAAACTATGGAGCAAAGTGATTCGGTGTTATTGTGTCAAATGAAAATAATTAAGGTGGAATAAAGTCAATATGACTTCATTTAATTGCTAAAGAGGAGATGAATTACAAGAGGTAAGCATTTGGAATGTGTTCAAGAAAGTATTTGTGAAGTGAAACTCTTCAGCCATTGCTTTCTGGGCCCGAGAGGCTGTTTGGTAATAACTATTTTAAAAGTGTGCATAATTAACTGTGCCTTTCTTGTACAAGGACCATTCAGAAATGGAATGGATTGGTTTGTGATACTTGTTCCATCATGATTTTGCTGTCTCTGGTAAGTCAGAATGGAACAAGGGCAGAGAAACACTGCTGGCTTACAGTAAATGGAAAACCTGTCTTGCAGGGACCAGACTAAAAGAGTTTGGCTTGTTTAGCCTAGCAATAGTGTCTAAGAGGAGGGGTCCCACTGTGTTTCAAAGCATATCATCTTAGCACTAAAGAAAAATGAACTATTTAAGCAAAGGAATGAGTGATCTAATTTGTCTTGGAGTAGAATCACATTGTGCTGTTACTGGTAGGCTGCTGTTAGGGTACCACGTAACTGCAGTTCTATTCTGTGTCAAGGAAATTCAAGGCGGAAATAGGTTGGTTTAGTGCTCAATTTGGGGTGATTCTCATGAGACTCACTTTAATGAAGCTCTTATTACTGATTTCAGTTCTGGAACTAGTTCAGGTGTTTGAGAACAGTATCACAGTTCCATGCAGACACACCCTTTGGTTTTGTGCTCCATCACACTTCATCAGCATTTCAACTTATAAGTTAATAGAGGATTTCATAACTTTTTCAGAGTTGCTCTAGGTTGAAACTTGCAAAATTTCTTTTATTTTTTTCTAATGAGCCAAGTTGGTTTTAGGTTCATTTAATTATTTTTAATGAAATAGGCATTTGAAACTTGTTGGTAAGGATTGAATCACTCAAAATGATCTAGGAAGCAGACTAAAAATACTTAAAGTGTAAGAATAAATCAGTTTTCTGTTTCAAATCTGAAGTTGAGACATGAGACTTCTAAGAGATATGAAAGATTACTAGGTGCAAGCAGCTTTGGTAGTCACTTAAGTGAGCCTCCTTTTATCTTAGTTCCACATGCTTAGTTCCACAAAATTCCCTTTTCATTTTGTACAACTGTCTAAATTTTTCTGATATCAGGGTCAGAAAGACACGCGTGTGTTGAGGCATAGATTGTGTAAGAGTCTGTTTGGTTCTTCACTTGGTATGACCTTCTAGTTTAGTTCTCAATATCTGTTGTCTATTAGGAAAAAGTGTTTGCTACCTGATGTAAATATTACTAATAACAATGTTTCTGTCTTTGTGAGACTTTGTAACTTACCAAACTGCTCACAGATCCTAAGCAAAGCATTGTGTATTAGCAGCAGGAAAGTGGTTAAAAACCAAAAAACCAAACCCCAAACTCCCCCTCTAAATAAACACAACTTCCTATGTGTTTTTCTGAGTTGCCTTTATGTTTTCTAGATGGGCCTGCCATTCTGAAATCACCATTATTTGGATTTGTTCTATTGTGTGCCTGGAAGCCTCGTTAATATAGTTGTCTGAAGTGGGATTGTAAGCAATTGTGATAACTTTCACTTTCTGTAATTTCATTCTGAAGTTCTCTTGCCCTAGACTGCTACATAAGTTATTCTCTGTGCCTCCCAGATCAGATGGCGCTTTTCTGACCCAGCATGGGCAAACTTCATCTAACCTCTTTTTCCCCTTTTCCCTTTTTCAGTATCAAAAACAGGCCAACACATAAATCCAGCAGACAAAATAACCTAACGTGCTACTTGGTGCATTACTTTTTTTCTCCTTTTTTTTCCCTCTGTTTGAGATGATTCTTCCACATAAAAGCAATTGTGAGTTAAAATAGAAGTGAAGAGGGAGAGAATTAAGCATTCACTTAAGATGAAAAATAATTGCAAAGCTTTGATACGCCAGAGCTCTTGGAAAATAGAAATCAGGGCAACATGTCTCATGCCGGAATGATTATGAGATAGTAAGTAGAAGAGATGACCAATACTCACTGAATAGGAAAGGAGATGAGGTCTGCAGAGGTGGTAGAAAGGCTACAGTGAAGATGATATTGTAACATTTAAACAGTATTTTCACTGAATAAACAAGTTATTGTTTGGACATAGTGATGAAAATGTGTTTCTCGTTTGATAGATGAGACTGGAACTACAGTAGGCAAAATGAGGCTTATTTGTGACACTTTTTCATGCTTTCCTCGTTATGGTTTAATAACTGGTGATTGTTCAGTTATTTATAGCAGGCAGTGGAGCACTTAGGGTATTGTTCTGCTCATGGAACTGTCTTCTGAAGCTTTAAATTGTATTCCTTCCTCACTCCCCTTTCGTGTTATGGAGAAAAAGGAGTAGAGTATTGCAACTTTCTGAACTTTTATTTTTCTCTGTATTCTCCTCTCCTCTACTTCCCAACTCCAGGATGTGCTTTCTTTTCTTCCTTTGCCAATGTAAGGCATGTAAGAACGCAAATACTCTGCTAGGGAAGTGCCTTATCAGTAAAACACGGGACTATTGAGTGCCAGAAACATGGCTGTGTTTCCTCATCTCTCTCATAGAAGGTCTCAGGCTTCAATGGTTAGAACATTTGTGTATTTACAGAACTGAGTAGCTCCCAACAGAGAACTTCAGTTGTGTAGAAACTTTACAGGTGCCTGGAGTGTACTCTTCTTGTAAACAGTCTTAAGAAATACTGAGCTGGAAAGTCCAAGTACAATTGTTTTCTCTAACAGCATAATCAATTTATAGGCTACATTGTTATCCAGATATCTCAGCTGACACTGAGTCTCCTCCTAGCAGCAGGAAATTTGATGAGCTTCTATGAAGCAGTCTGGCTGAAAGAACTCATGGTCTAAAAAAAGAGAATGCCTTTTTTTTTTATTTCTTGTTTTGTTGTACAGGTAGAACTGTAATGTGGAAGATTAATTATTTCCCCACTGATGTGTGAGAGTTTACTTATAGAAATATTAGTTAAATTTGAATCCACTTAGACGCCATCTAATACTTTCTCCAAAAAGATGGAGGTTTCATCCCCAAACCTGCTGTTGCACCACAGGACTTCCGTCTTAACTTGAAAGGTACAGGTGAAATCTGATCCTGACCTATGTAGAGTTCCAGAACTAGAGAGTGCACAGTCCTTCTGCATATGTCCTTCTGATTATGAATAGGTAGGGAACCATTAGGCTACTTAATACCTTATAACAAGCTGGAATGACAATTACTTCCACAATGTTAATAATTACACTGCATAAGTTTAGATTAAAAAAACAAAACAAACCAGAAGAAAAGATAGCTCAAAGATTGCTTTGGTGAGGTGGTGATTTCTGGCAGTTGTGTGGCATCTTGCAGGAGGTGTCTGCTGGAAGGACTTGGGCAGTTAAGTCAGTCTGTGTGCAGCCCCAGGGAGCACAAACCAAAAGAGTACAGTATCATGGCTTGTGACTAATATGCTGATTGTTTGGAACAAGTTTTCAGTTATGGTCAAGATTAAATTATAAATGGAAACATTTCTTAAATTTTTTGTTGAAAGTGGTTTTGAAATGGTGAACACACAAAATATGGTGGAGTTGTGCTGTGTGGCCACTTGGCTTGTGTTCCCAAGTAACAGTGCATGTCTCACATTGTAATGTTATCTCTGGTATGACAACCAGAGATATAATAAGGTCTACTGGCACTTTGTTATGTGTTCTGTCCTTCAAAAAAGATTTTGTTTTTGAGAGTTAACAGGAAATTACATTGTGAAGCTGTGCAAAGCTGGAAGGAACTGCAGCTGTACAGTGATACAGCTTTTATGTTGATTATTTTGTTTATATACTTCTCTTGCTCAGGCCATTTCTCAGCAATATCTGAAGAGATGAAGACCCTAATGATATCTGAAAAGATTAAAGAGCATCCTGAAAGACCATGAATGCTGGAAAAACTTCCAGATTTCATGTGGTTTCCTTCTTACAGTATGCATCCTTACTATTTCTCTCTTGCATCATTATTGTTTTGGTAATATTTTCATGAAATTGATTTTGTGTTACTATTGATGTGTCTTTCCAATATGTGTAATACAATAGTGTCTTTAGATAAGCTCCAATTTAGAGTAAAATCTGAAAGGTAATTTTGCTATTGCTTTATCCTCTCAGAGATCGAAAAATGCCAGAAATATTTCGGATTCATTAAAGGTTGTTATGCTCTTGAGCTTCTGATAACTGAAATGAATCATAATGTTAATTGTATCAAGTAGTCTGTATTTTCAGCACTTCAGTTGAGGAGGAGGCAAATAAGTAATAAAAGCTGGTCTTATTATCCAGGGATTCCTACTCCTGACTTTTCAGCATGTACAGTTATACCAAGAATGAACCCACTGTAAAAATAAAAGCCTTAAAAGCCCTCAAAGCCCTCTTGTGTGCATACAGAACAGATTGCTTTGACAGACAGCTCATGTTCCAGAAAAAGTCATCTCTCCTGAAGAGTTAAGCAATAATGTAATAGATGATTTGATAATAATTTTATAAATAGGGACTTACCTCTGTAAGTAACTTTACCGCCCTGTTCTGCTGCTTCTTTAAACAAGGGATGTGATACATCTTTTACCATCTGATACCAATTTATTCCAATCATACTTTTTCTTCAGGTTATTTGGCACACTTTAATTTTAATTTGCATCACCTGCTGTGATTTTTAATGACATCTTCTGGTCATCACATATTTTGCTATTCCTTTCAAGTAGGACAGGCAGCATCACTTCTTGGTAAGTCTGCTGGTATACTAATCTTCAGTTTTTCTTCTCTGCCTTTACGAAACTCAGTCTTGTTGGAAGAAGAAGCTTCTTATCAATGTAGCATTAGGGGATTGTATCTAAGTTGTCAAAGTGGGAAACTAATATGCAAAACCAGTATGGTTAATGTGATGGAGTTGCCAATGTGTGCTGAAGTAGGTGTCATATAACTGATGCAAGCAGCACTGTGGCAATTCCAAGGTCTTAATCCTCTCTATTCCTGACCACTGCTGATAATGAAACCATTGCATATATGCAGTATGATGACTTAAAGGTGACATGTATTTCCTTCCTTCCTCCTGAATTTCCGTCTTTGAGAATTTCAGTGCATGTATTCTCTTTCATGTAGTGATATTATTTGCATTAAATTTTCCTTTAAGACTTTCAAAATATCAATGCTTGTTTTTACCACATTTGGAATAAAAGATATGAATTAGTGGATTTTTTTTCTCACAAGAAGATTGAAACAAGTAATTCGGTGTCTTATAAAAAGGCTCTTTTTACTACTTTAAATACGTATGCAAAATTATTTGGTATGGTTATGGATAAATGGAATTAGTTGTGATTGTCTAATCTGTTGTAGGAAAGTTCAAGGAGACTGTGGATGTAATCCTCATTGTGCCTTTTACTTGTAAGCTGGAGGAGATTTGTATGACTTGGTCTGGCCAAGCTTGAATTGAACAGCCACTGCTCAGCCCTGAATTTCACTCTGAGCCAAAAGTGCATTCATTCCAGAATTCATGTTAAACATTGGGCATGTGAGTGATGGTGGGGTGTGAGCACGTGAATGTGGTGGTAACACCGTCAGAGGCCATCCTCTGAAGTGCTGCAGGAGGCAGCTTCAGAGGATCTGTGCTGTACGTGTTGCTACTGATTGGACGGAGGCTCCAAGTGTACCATCACTGCTAGTGGTTTAGTGATAAGAATTAAGATGTTCTGCTCAAAAGTATTTACTTAACTTCAGGTTATGGGCTGCCTGCCTGAAAACTCCTCTGTGAACTTACTCTGTCAGATCCCTCTGTGAAAGCTGCCTGTTAGTTCTTAAATCTGAGAGCAAGGAGTAGCACCTACTAAGTGAGTGAGGCAGGCACACTTACTTACTGACCCTGGTAGTTGCCTGGGATTCCAGAGTAGAGTTTACAGAATATGGGTTGCATTGGAAAGTTTTGTATGAATAGAGAGCTTTTGTTACAGCAAGCCATAAACAAATAAATGCTGAGGATCACGGTCTGATGTATTACCTCCTGTGTGGAAGCTGCAGTATACTGGAGTTCTGTCAGGAAGAAAATTATTAGAGACAACAAGCTGTAATAGCACAGTGACATGAGTATTTGTGCTTTATGTTCTGATTTGGAGTTGCTGCCTTATTATTGCAAAGTGGGCCTCAAAAATATGAGCAATATGTCTACCAATGCATCATTATCCCTGAATTTTCAAAAAGTCTTTAAACATATGAGTCATCTCATTTATTTTGCACAGAACCCCACAGATTTTTGACTATGCTTACGTAAATAGTTAATGTTCCTATATGGTTCCAGTGTTTGTTGTGGAAAGTACCATTTGTATAAATTAAGGAACTATTCTTTTGCTATAACCAGACTCCTGGCACTTTATTTTGCCTGTCTGGCCTGCTAAAACCTGCCTGCAAATTACATTTTGTTTGACTTTTCTGTGTAGGGTAGAGTTAGTTGAGTTATAAGACTTACTACTTGCATTGTTCCATGGAACTGGGTAGTCAGTGAACGGGAAGACAGACCTGGGATTTGGTTTGGCAGTGTGAACAGTGCTACCTGGAAAACAGCACAGCAGCTGGAGAAAAAAAGAGGGGGACTTCTGAAGAACGTTGCAAGTGCTGTTTTCTTTCAGCTTCTCTGTTCACAGATTTTTTTTCCCTCCCCTACATATCTATCCACCTTCTGGGAAATAGGCAGAGAGGCTCTTTGCCAGGATCCTTAGGCTGTGCAACAACAAGCTTAATAGAAATACTCTTTTACCAGCTACTGTATTTAATAGTGACCTGTATGTGTTTCTGTACATTTTGAAATGTGATAGAAATGTCTAAAATTCTATGTTGAAAGTTAATTTATTCTCCAGGAGCAGATTCAAAGGTATTTGTTATAGAGGTCAGCTACATTGTGCTGTGTAGCACTGTGGGACCATGCCTGTCTGTTCCAATAGGTTTTTAGGAGAGAGGTTTATGACTCTAAAGAAGCAAAGTAACAGAAATATGGTTCATACAGGAGCATATACTTCCCCAGAAGGTTTTGAGAATGGTTTTGCAGTTGAGCAGAGGTTTAGTGCAGGCTGAGATGAGAGGAAGCCTGTCTGCTAGTACCACTTCCTGGCTTGATCTGGTACCACTGACAGCTCAAGAGGGGCCTGGGAACACGGTTGCCGAGTGTAAGATGGACTACATAAGGAGGAGGGAGGAAGGATGGGCTGAAGTAAAGTTACACAGTTGCTGCTATCTTGAGCCTACGACTGAGCTGCACAACTCATTCTTCCCTCAGGGGACACAGGTGCGCAGAGCTATTTTTCTTTAATCACTCACATAAATTAAATTTATTCCTTCACATTAAAATAATTAAATAAAGCTACACCCTATATCTTTTAGTGCCAGATAATATCTTTAAACCTTTGGCTCACCATTTTGCTATCAGCTGCAAGGTATTTTCTAGGGTGTGCTTAACCAATTTTACCATTGTCCTGAAAAGTGTTCCAGGCAGAGAAATCCCCTGATAGCAATCAATATTCATACATACTTTTAATCACTGTATCCACTGGGAATAATCATTTCCGGGCCTCTCTTGAAGTCCATCTGCCCCACACTAAGATGAAAGGGACTTCCATGCTGTGTATCAAGTGGTGCAGCCTTGATGCTTACTGGGGTATTAAGCACAAATTAAAATGGTTTGAAGAATATTTGTGTGGGTCTGAGGTTGGCTGGTTGCTGGTGAGGGGATGATGCTGCTAAGTCTGGAGCAGATTGGCAAGGAGCAAGAACAGCCCTTGCCTTTCCTATGTTCCCTAAGGGGTTTCTCCTGCTCTTTTTAGGACACGACGCTACTTGCAAAGATGCAGTAGCATACATGTTCAGGATGGAGGTGTGTGCTTTGGGAACAGGGTTTGTGTGCTTTCCAGGTTAGGAATGATTTTCCTGGGTTCGTTGTAACTTGCCTTCTGATTGTTGAACTTGTAGATTTGGGAAGTCTACTGCTTGGTGCTGGCACATCACCTCAGATTCGGCTCTTTGTTGCTCCAACTTGGTTTCTAGCCAGAAACATCAAAGGGGCTCAGTGGCAAATCTGTGCTGCTTCCTCCCTGGCAAGTGCTTGATTTGTACAGTCTGCCCCCTGTAGAAGCAGCAAAATGATTTGTGTTTTACTGAACTGTCTTTACTCAGGAGTCTTATAAAGTGAGTGGCATTCTGTGGTTGGGTAGTGGCAGATCCACCACTTCTGAAATTCCCTCGTGTTTTGCCTAGGCAGTAATTTGAGACTGACTATTGAGCAATATAAATCTCTCTTGGTACTGAGACCTCTTCCCCACCTGCCACACTCACTGATGCTTGTTTGGAAACAGATGTACTTTTATTTGCATCTTTAGGAAAAAACCTTTACAGAACAACCTTAGAGCTACTTGGCTTTGGTAAAGAGGGAGGGGCAGGGAACACCCGAAGCTTTGCAACAGCCCCATTGAAATGTCTTCGATGATCTGTTTATAAAGATGGCTGTGACTCAGAACACAGATCAGGAACTCCTCCTGAGTGAGCATTTTCCAGTGAAGCAGTCTCACAACTTCTTATCCTTTCCCTTCAATACCAGAATCTCAGGGGATTCTAAAAAAGGGTCAGCATTGTTCATGACTAACTCTGTGTAGCCAGAAAGGAAAGCAGGATTTAAGTCAGGAATTTTACTATCCATATCTGGGAAAAAGAAACCTCTGCTCTCTAATTGAGGGAGCAAATGCTTATTGGCTTGTTGTGCAAAGCCCAGCACAACTGGGCTTGTCTGGCTCTGGGCTTTGCAGGCTCCTTGTATTCTAAATTCTCTCTCTTACTGTCTTTTATTTGCAGCTCAAAGACATGTCCTCACGTACATGGAGGATGCAGTGAGCCAGCTGCTGGAGAACAGAGAAGATATTAGTCAGTATGGCATTGCCAGGTTCTTCACTGAATAGTAAGTACATCAGGACACTGCCAATAGGACCAGCCTGAGGGGAGGGCATTTGGAAAAAGACAGGATACATGGAGAACAGAGCTGGACACATGCTGATTATGTTGTGAATGCTGGATTTCACTGGGTTAGCCAAGGGCTGCCTGAGCATGTTTTGGAAACAAGCATGGGTTTTGTACAGTTCAGTACCTTTTCTATTACAAACATCCTTGTGAAGCAATCACTTTGGGGAACAGAGCTTTTAAAACCATTTTGAGAGAAAATCAAATTTTGCTTGTCTTAATCAGAACTATTAGTATCAAAAGCAGATACTGGTTTCAGCAACACTCACTCTTTCTGAGTTTCTCCATGTGGGATTGTTGTCCTGTTGAATGCTTTAACAGAATGTCTCTTCCTCCCTTAAAACCACCATAAGTCCTTAAATACTGAACGTGAGCACAGATAATCTCTTCCTACTAATTAGCAAAAAGATTCTTGAGGGAAAAGCTGTGTGCTTTCTGTCCACAGAAAGTAATACTGACATTAGTCAGCTGAGCAAATAGTCAGTAAACAAGAGCTTAAGATAAAGAGTGTGGCTACAGTGACCTCCACCCACAAACAGGATTTCTTTACCAGAGTTGAAGGCAAGGTGGCTCTGAAATACCCATCTGAAATTATCATTCAGGCATCTCTCCAGATTGGATTTTGTTTGCATCTAATCTCAAGCTGATGCTTCGGGGCCTTTTTTAATCTTCTGATCATATATACTTGTAAAATTAAATGATGAGCAAAAGGTCTTCCACACAGTGAAACTGTTCATATGGCTTCTCTGTACTATTTCTTCACCTTGATGTGATGACCATCTTCTTTTTACTTCCTGTTTCTCTTCCACCTTTGAAAGAATAAATAGTAATTCAAGACCACTATAATAAACAAAACTCTCACCATAGAGCACAACCCTCTGATTAGGTGCTGGACATCTCGTTTCTCCCATTTGTTTCCAAAGATATGATTTTTGTACAATGGCTTTTTGTTCACAGTGAGTGTTTTGTGGAGTTTCTGATTTCATGAAAGACAGGAAAAGGCTGCATGTTCATTCTTTCTGTAATATAGAACTAGTAATTCTCTTTTTTTTTTCTTTTATAATATGTCTGAAGTTTAGCAGATCAAACTATGTCCCTGAACCAAAGCACAAATAGGCTTAATAATTTTGAGAGCTGTGAAGATTTAAAATATGGGATTCTTCATTAGAAGTGGAAAATAAATGATAGGAAATATGGGCATAGGTAGACTGAGAATGCAAAGTTTTCTATTGTGAAAGTGTCATATGTTTTGGCTCCCAGGGCTTAGTGGTGAACCCTCACTGCCCAATAGATTTCTGTTCATTCACTCAACTGTCAACATTTGTTCAGGCTGTGCTTTGAAGGCTGCACTGCTCTCCCAAGAAAATAAGCTTGATCTTTAATCTCAGCATCTTCAAACTCAAAGATAACCTGTAAGATTCCAGAAGGTTTGTGGGCACTCTCCCAGTGCTTTTCTTGTTCCAGGCTTTTTTAAGGAAGAGGATTGGAATGTGCATGTTTTGAAGTATGCTGCAATGATTTGAGATGAAGGGACTTAGAATTAGGGCATCCAGTTTTTCAGTGTCCTTTCCCTATTTATGCTCATTTAAAATTAGAGATCAAGCCCAAGGTTTAAAAAGCTAGCAGGCAGGCCCAAGCAGGTAACGTGGGTTTTTTTAAGTGTGTATGGGGTAAATTAATGGCATCTGTAACCTTTCAGAAATTATGATGTTAATCTGTCAAGGATGGGTGTTAGGTATTCTCCAAACTCCTCTCAGAGGGCACACTTTTCAATAGAGTGGTGTTCCATGGACCTCTCCTACTGGGTTCACCACTGAAGATCAACCGTGGCCTTTCCATCATGCATTGCAATGCCCCACGTTACCATGAGTTACTTCAAGTCTTTGAGCCAGTTACAACCACTCTTTTTCTGGGTAATTAAGAAAAATTTGTTGGGGCTTAGTTTACCTGAGTGAAATTTCAGAACTGAAAAAGATGTGGTCACATAGCTCTATATGGATCAAGCAGTAAGTGTTTTGCTGGCAATGAGTGTTTCCAGTTGTTTCTGGGAAATTAAATTGGATATGTATTTCACTGCTATCCACCACCTAGCACTGGGCTTGCTGATCACAGAGGGCTGGCCTTCATCTCTACACTTTTCCTTCCAGGACAGTTTTAATCTTTGAGGATAGTTTTTTCTCCCACTTTATTCTATTGTTCATTTATTCCAATCATGTGGACATCTGCTTTCAATCTTGGGAATACCTTGAGGCTCCCCTCATCTGACTCACTCCTGACCCTTACAGGAATATAGGGATCAATCACCCTTCTGCCAATTAATCCACATCTTTTAGCTAAACAAGTAAAATTATGCCTCTCTTAGGACTGATCTTTATTTTATAGCTATGCTGAAATGCTACTGGTATTTGTTCATTACAAGCCTGAGAAATCTGTGCTCTGCTTTTGAATCTCCATGAAATACAGACTCTTGAAAGCCCTCTGTGTAATTACACACTAGTGCTGCTTTACTTCTTCCAGCCTAATGTCTGTGCCAACATATGTTAAAGGGACATGTCCCTCCTATACATTATTTATCATCCTGTTTTCTTGATCTTTCCTATACTGAAGAAAAACAGGGCCCCCACGTTAATGCATTTGATCATGCAGAGGGAATGTGCATAACATCCCACTTTATATTTTCTGGGATCTTAAAAGAGTCTGTGTGTCTTTTTTTTTTTTTTTCATTTCACCTGGAAGAAGCAGCAAAAAAAAAAATTGACAAAGATACTTCCTCATAGTAAATTTTGCTTTTCCTCTAGGCTAACCTTTTGCCTGAGACTTTCTTCCAGCATGCAGGTAGATGTGCTACTCTGTTCAAGGCTTTTTGGAAAGCTCAGAAATAATAACCAGAGATAACTTACCTTGGTCAGGAAACTCTTTTTCCCATCGCTTTTGTTGTTTGTTTGATAAACCAAACACAAATGAACTGGAGAAACAGGAAAGGGCATTTTTTTTTTGAGTGTGTATTCTTATCCCAAAACCCTTTTTTTCTTTTGTTTCTGGTGAAATGTCTCCTGACCACCTGCCAGCTGGAGCATGACTGAGAAAGACATCTTGCTTTTAGCTTGCAGATGCAGCACTACTCCCCTTGGACTCTGCAAACTGTCTGAGATCCGCTTTTTCTGTAAAGGATGTTTCTGCTGGCTCTAACTTGAATGCCTCTGCTGGTTCTTGTGCGACAGTTTAACAGTATTTATCTGAGAAGGTGTTTGTGATGAGTGTGTTTGAGGAGCTCAGGGGTCAGGTACCGCTTTTAGATCTGCTGTATGCCTGGCAGTTCAAAATACCATCTCTGCACTGTGTAGAGCCCTGTTCTGCAAAAGGAACATATGCTTTTTTCAGAGTAATAGGACTGCCAGTGCTATATAGTTTGGCATCCTTGGGTTAGGAAGATGTTATCACGGCGAGAAATATCAACTACCTCATTTTCTGTTGCTGTCTGGGTTAGCTGGAACAATTCGTTCAACTCTTTTCTTAGGGACAAATATGATACTGCTCCCTTGGCTTTTGGTGGCAAAGACATAGGCTTTGGTATCAGAAAAACTTTCAGCTTTTACAATCCTTTATTGCTATACAACATTACGGAAATAAATCTGTAGAGTAAACAATGTCCTCCTCTTTAAAAAAGTCTCAGTACCCTTGGGGGAGGAGAGAGTGGGAAGGGCCAGGAACAAGACAGATGGGATGCCCATGAGAACTAAGCCACTCACTGAAGACAACCTTAATTGGCAACTGGAAATAAGCTGAATTATCTGCTTATAAAGAGGAGAGATTCTTAGAGCTAGCTTAGAGCCATTGATTTTCTTTTTTCTTTGCATCTGTGTACATAGGCCTTATCATCATCGTCATCTTGCTGTCATCTGCTCTGCGTCTTTCCCCTTTTCAGAGTGACTTGTTTTGTCTTGTTTGCAAGGATAGCGTAAGCTCTTCAAGACAGAAGCGATATTGTACTGCATGTACTTTACAGCATCGAGCGTTGTAGAATGTCATCTCTGTGCTTTGTACGATTATAGTACAAACAGCAAAAACAGTAGTGAGAAGGTCCTTAGGGCTTTGACAAGTTGTGCCAGATTTCCTTTCTGAGAGATGGAGCCATTCATTAGAATTTTTCAGTACAACTGTCTGGGGGAGGGGCGTTGGTTGTTGGGGTTTTTTTAGTGTTAGTTCTGTGTGTTTTGACCAAATCAGTAGCATCTGGGAGGTAACAATACTCTTAGGATATTACATAAAATGTTGATATTCTCTCTCATATAATCTCATGAGAAATCGAAAAAAACCCTATTTAAACGCGTTGCTTAGATACTCTCAGGATTCCTACGTGTCTTCTGCTTTGGAGAGAAAAAGACAAAATTATTACACTCAATGCAAGACTGCACTGAGCCTTGTGATCAGTATCAAGCAGCTGCTGTCAATGACCTAGCTGTGGAGCCGCCCTTTGGGCTGAAAATCTCAGCTGGGATAACATGCTTGATGGTTCCTGACAGGCTTTTACTTGGGATTCCTTGATCCTTAGGGCACTGTATAAGACTGCTGTCTGCCACTCCTTTGCTCTTCAGTTATCAGTGGGAAGAGGATGAATATGTGAACTCAGACACAGCACTTGTGCCAGAAGCTCTGAGGAGCAGATTTTGCAGCTAATGTGAATAAGTTGCTGTGAGAGAGACATTTTCAAAGTTCCTCTCCACATAGTACATGGATTTTCAGGACTGAATTTGTTGTTAAATCTTTCTGGGGAACCTACAAATAATTGCATATTTCTCCACTAAGAGTGTTGCTAATGGACACAAAGCCTTTCTGTTAAAGTCCCTTTGTTGCATTCTAGTCTTACCTCCACAGAGAAGAGTTGTCAGAAGAGCAAACTCTCTTCCTCATTCTAAGTTTCCCCAGCCCATATTGGAAATGGGATTTCAATAGCCCCTGTCTGCTGTGTGGGGGGTATGCATTTTATATGAGAGCTATGGCAGATCTGGGGATTGTGGATCAATCAGTTTATTTATGACTTAAATTATGTGAATTTTGGCTGGGATCTGTAGATCTGTCACCTGAAATGGGATGTTTTTTAGTTACAGAATTGCTTGACAGCAGAAACAGCGTCATAGACAGGATCTATGAATTCCTTATTTTTCCCAGAGTTGTTTCTTTGTAACAAACATTGCAACAAGTCCTAACCTGACAGATATGCTGATTGGGATGACTGCTGTTGAGTAAACAGCTGGAAAAAATGCATATATTAATGGCAATAACACACTGATTCCCACTGTAGTTTGTACATGTTGCCAACATATTAGAAAATGTAATATTTTCTTCCCGCATACTTGAGAATCTTACAGATCAGTAGATACTCCCTTGCAAAGAAATATGGGGGCATAAAAACGTAAGGAATCTCTTTGGTAAGCAGGACAGTCTTGGAAGACTTGCAGCAAAGGAGTAACATAAAACTGACCCTTAAAGACAGTATTTACCAGTGATGCTGTATGTAGTAATATACTCCACTCAGGAAACTTACCATACCGTTTTGGTGACAGAAAAATCTGGAAGATTTGCCATACCATATGTATGTTAGCACTTGATATCAGCATCTTGTCAGCACAGGGTAGTTATCCGTAGACAACTTTTCACCTATACACTGACTTCAGCTGCACTGTGCTCTTGCTCCTTGAAGAGAGGCAGTCAAAACTTCTATGTGCAGTGTGATCAGATTGTGATGCTCCTAGTATGTATTCACTGGTGTAGTGGTGCAGTCTTTGCCCACTTCTTCCCTATTCCTTCACATCACAGAAATTACATATTTATTTGTGGTCTTTGTCAGAATAGTTGCAGCAGAAGTCGGCTGACTACTTATGGAGACCTTATGTAGTCAGGTATGTTTGTATTCGTTCTTACAGCCTTGAAGGTTGAAAGGCAACACATTTGCCAGGAAGCTGAGCTTTCTTTAGGTAAAGCCAGTTGCATCCAGGCAGTGTTGATGGCTAATAATACTGGGG
>VZRE01012763.1:0-20586 GCA_013396775.1 Cephalopterus ornatus | reverse complement strand
TTGACATTTTCCAAAAGCTGAAGTCCAATAACGTGGCAAATGGTACAAGCATTTAGACTTTATGTATCTGAGTTAACTGCATCTGTGATTTTTGTCTGGACTAGAGTTGAATGTACTATCCTCTGGCTAGTTTTAGTTTGTAATTATTAATAAATTTGTGTCAGGGGAGGTTTAGCTTGGATATTAGAAAGAGGTTCTTCACCCAGAAGGTGGTTGGGTGCTGGAACAGGCTCCCCGCAGAAGTGGTCGCAGCATCAAGCCTGACAGAAGCGTTTGGATGATACTCTCAGGCACATGGTTTGTCTCTTGGGGATGGTCCTGTGCAGGGCTAGGAGTTGAACTCAATGATCTTTGTGGGTCCCTTCCAACTCAGAATATTCTGTGATTATTATTGCATAATTCTGTTTATGCTTCCAGTTTTTTTATTGCTTTTCATTATAGTTGCTGATGTTACTGGTGCAAATTTGGTGATGTATATGTGATCCTAGCTGGGAGTTAAAACCAGACTTTTGTGACTTCAAATATATGAATTTATACAGGCTAAGGGGTGAGTAGGTCATGAGTAGCCCTGCCAAAAAAGCCTTGGGGGTGCTGGTGGATGAGCGGCTGGACATGACCCAGCAATGCGCACTTGCAGCTCAGAAGGCCAAATGTGTCCTGAGCTGCATCCAAAGCAGCGGGGCCAGCAGGATAAGGGAGGTGATTCTGCCCCTCTACTCTGTTCTAGGGAGATCCCACTGGAATACTGCACCCAGTTCTGGGGTCCCCAGCACAGAAAGAACATCGACCAGTTGGAGCAACTTGAGAGCAGGTCACTTAGATAATTACAAGGGTGGAGCAGCTCTCCTATGGGGAAAGGCTATAAGAGTTTTGGGATTGTTCATCCTGGAAAAGAGAAGGCTTTGGTGTGATTTTATTGCATCCTTCCAGTATCTTAAGGAAGCCTATAAGAAAGGTGGAGAGGGACTTTTTGCAAGGGCATGTAGTGACAGGGCAAGGGGGAATGACTTCAGGCTGAAGGAGGGTAGGTTTAGATTAGATATTAGGAAAGAATTCTTTACTGTGATGATGGTGAGCCACTGGAAGTGGTTGAGCAGAGAAGTTGTGGATGCCTCAGCCCTGGAAGAGTTTAAGGTCAAGTTGGGTGGAGCCCTGAGAAACCAGGTCTAGTGAAAGGTGTCGCTGCCCATGACGGGAGTTGGAACTAGATGATCCTTAAGGTCCCTTCCAACCCAAACCATTCTATCATTTTATGATTACTAAACAAGTTTAGATAATTTAGGGAGAGAGGAGAAAGGACAAAATCCAAGGATTTTCTGAAAATTGATCTCTATGATCTCAATTAGTAATGGGAAAGTAATTTTTCTTTGTTATGTGCATTTGTGATGAAGTTTTTCTACTTCCCAGTCCATCCCACTGTCTGCACTTGGCAGTACAACAAAATAGATATGGAAGTCACTGCTGTTTTTAAGGAAGTCTTTAAAGAGCCTTCTTTATATGTTCTCTTTGTGGTTATTTTGCCATAACTCATTTCATCCATTGGGTGTTTATCACATCCTTTTTGGCATGCCAAAGGGTCTTTAGTTTTATTCTCTCTGTTAGTCTGGTTTTTTAATATCTTATGTTTCCTATCACATATCTCTACTGTGTTTTTGTTTGTGTCCTTGCAAAAGTAAAAAAGCCTCAAGTCAGAATTGATGAACTCTGACATTCTTATATTGTCCATCTTCCACTGAGGAAAGGTCTGTAGTAGAGCTTACTATGATGCAAAATAGGTATTCAGTGCTGAGATCACTGTTTGACAAGCATCTTTCTCCATCGTTCTGGAAAACTGCTTAGCTGTATTTGCTGAGTCACTGTTGGAATATATAGGAAAAGATGAGAAAGATAAATATTGATATATCAACAACAGATGTAGTGGGACTATTTACAGTCTTTTGCATACAATCTGCAATGTGTATGTGAAGCAGTAATCTCACTTCATGCTTGGTCACATGCTGCAAGCATTGGATTTTCTGCAGCTTCTGTAAATGTTTTGAAGAAAACTGTTTTAGCAATGTGAAATTGGCAACTGGAATTAAGTAGAAATGCACAAGAGAATAGCAGCTTGGGAAAAACCTAACAAAGTAGAAGGTTTGGTACACATCGATGTTTTTTCCGTATTACATATGGGGTTTTACAATTATTCTTAAGAATTACAAGGCATAGTTTTATCATTTCCTGTTAGGACTATATTTTTTTGAACATGCTGTTTCTTTCAATAAAGCTTTTGATGTCTCAAGCTGTAAGAGAATCACTGTTGGATGCACGACAACTTCATCAATATCAGTAACTCTCTTTGTATTACTTACTCCCATGGTTTAGTTCTTGTTTTAATGAAGCACTTTGGCATGGGTCTAGCCTACTTTATGTATATAGGAGATCAATTTCAGAGTTCTTGGCTTCCATCTGTCCAAACTTAGAAGACTTTCTATTAAATTGGAATAAAGTAGTGTAAGTTTGAGGAACGCTTTATTTTTCCCAGAAATATCTTCAAGGAAAGATGGACAAGAACTGAAGTTGGGGTGTTGTTTTTGTTGGGTGTTTTGTTAGTTTGGTTGGTTTGTGTTGTTGGAAGGACTTTAGTTTTTGTTTTGAGGCTGCAAAATGTTGTCATGTCACCGAAAGTCTTGAGGAGCATTTATAATTGCTTTGCTAAGAATATATGTGTTCCACTGTGGACAAGGCCAACAAATGTAAAATTTCTCCTAAATTGGATATGCCGAGCTGTAAAAATCAGCAAATGCCTGCAGCAATGGGATGTCATAAGATCCCATAATAGGATTTCTTATCCTTTACAGAATAAAATCCCTTAACTATGTCTGCATCTCCATGAATAGCAAATCTATGAAAGTCTTGCAAGCCTGAGAAATGCATTTTAAAAGCATGGTTTATCTTTCTTTTCTTTAAAAACAAACAAACAAGTTTAGTTTCTAGAAATCTGGATGTCTTCGGAGAACCTGGGATTTTCTGTGCTGTGCCACGTTGTACCCATACAGATCCCAGAATACATTAGCTTTAGAGACTTGCAGTAACCTCATGTCCTACAAAATTAATCCTATTGTGTATCTTCAAATTAATTAGACAAACTGTAGCTGGTCAGTGCTGTAGCCAAGCAGTTGTGGTGAGCACAAAATGGTT
The DNA here is from genome assembly GCA_013396775.1 of Cephalopterus ornatus. Lineage (NCBI taxonomy): Eukaryota > Metazoa > Chordata > Aves > Passeriformes > Cotingidae > Cephalopterus > Cephalopterus ornatus. The sequence continues at coordinate 17,406 of VZRE01012763.1, read as the reverse complement.
TTGGTGAGCACAAAATGGTTTAGCTAAGCAATCTCTAAATGGAGAGTTAGCATTAATGTCAAATGAAGTAGCTTCATCTATACTAAGGAATTTTGGCAAGGTTCATTTGTTGCCATGATGGAAATATTGATGGAAGCTGCTCGGTCTTTGATGTGCTCTAGTTCTTGCCAAGGCAATTGAATAGGTGAGAGAGTATTAGTTGTAAATTTTTTTCTTCTTCTGAAATTCTCCAGTCAAACCAAGACTGAAATGAGCAAATATGGGATCTGTGTGCATGGCACCAGTATTGAATCTCTTTGGAACGGTTATGAAGTTATATTTGTTATATTTCAGTGTTTCATGGCTCATTCCAGTCATAACCTGATTGTGCTGCTACCTTTTAAAGTAACTAAAAATCTAATTTCTAAAACATGGAACTGTCCTACAATAGGCGGTACAGGAGACTACATGCAGAATGGAGCAAGCAGGCCCTTACTTGTGCTTATACTTTGGCCTCGACTTTGAGGAGTCAGTTTGCCTTCATTTGGCATTACACTTTGCTCTTAGCAAATCAAGATGGGTGCAGTTACTCAATAATTTTCAAATCCATACTCCTCTTTTGGTGGACAATTGACATTTTGATATCAAAATCCATCTCCAGCTGATGTCAATTCCATAGCTACTTTCGGAACTGCTGTTAGATTAGAGGAAATCTGAACACTACCTTGTGTTTCTTGGGTTTTTAGTAGTGTTTTTCATCTTTGTACCATCTTCTCGCCCCTGCCGCAGGTTCACTATATGGTTTCTGTAGCATCTTGCAGCTAGTGAATGAATTCCCCAGCATGACGGGGGGGCAGAAATACTTGTTGGTTAATAAAGGAAGACAAAGAATGGAGATCATGGCTGTATGATAATGAAGCTTATTGAGGACTTGAATATTCCATACCCTCAGAATGTAGAGGGTTATAGGGTGGTTCAGTAAGAAATGTTCTTCTTGCCCTAAAATGTCAAGTTGGACCAGTTTGAACAAATACTAAATACATGAGCTGGAGAGTTAGCAGTTTTCTTTGGATAATTATACTTCTGGATTGTTTTATTATTTATGTATTTATTTCAGATTTGGGGAGAAAAAGGCAGGGGTTTTTGAGGGAAGCTGGGTAGCAACTTGCAGTGATTTCCATAAAAAATAGTTATAGTGGTGTTCATGCAGCTGTTTCTGTGATGTGCAACTCACACAGTTTTCTCGTGTAAAAACTTAATCTCTCTTTGTACCAGTGAGACCTTTGCAGACTCGCTGCAACACCATGGAGTCTGAAATAGTACCTGATCAGACTGAAAGAACTAGTCATGGTTGATTGATGCTTATCTGTGAAGGCTTCTTTTCCCTTAAGCACCTTGGAGGACTTCTGCAGGGTTATTTACCATCTTCCATTGTATACCCTCTCCCATCTTCCTGAATACTAGGCTTCCCAGCTCATAACTCTGAGAAGAAGCTTTATTTCACAGTAGAAAAGGGCCCCAATATGTGGCCTATTATATCCATATCAGCTTGCTTACCCTTTTCAAACAGCTATTGTGTTTTAATAGGGCCCTGCCTGGCAGGGGGAGTCCTTAATTCCTACTATATAAGAATGGTCAGCTTGAGTTACAGCAAACTGCAGGATGCTGCACTGATCAAAAGGCCTCTGTTTTTATGGATTCTTGCCCCTCCTGCCCCCCCTTTGCCTTTTTAATAATTTTTTTTAATAAATCCTGGGCTAATAACACAGTATGGTCATTTTAGCTTGTGATTTGGAAGCCTTGAGGTGTTAAATTACTGACCTAGCATAGGAAAAATTAAGGGAGGGGGAATCTAAAAAAGATAAAGGATTTCTGGGTAATAACAAGCAAGCACAGCAACTCCCTTAATCCTTTCCTTCTCCAGAATCTGTAGACTGGTCTCAGAGGGTTTGATTTGCTACAAAGCAACATAAGAAAGCTTGTTCACTGCCTACTCTAAGCTGTGTCACAGGTGGTGTGGTTCATTTCCTTCATCCCAGTACATGGGATAATCTCTGTACTACCTGTATTAACTCGGCTATGAATACAGAGATTCCTGAGCCTGTACCAAAAAGTCTGAAAACACATAATTAAAATTTGTGTCACTCCTTTCCGTCTTTCCACACCTTTCAGGGAACATAAGCTTGAATGGGTGAGACAGAAAGGATCTCAAAAAATCCAGTCTCTGTGTTTGCAGTGTTACATCACCCAGTCTTGCCAAAATTTTGGGTGTTAATGATTTCCTATCTGCCTGGTTGTTAAAAAACCAGATTCTTAAAGCCAGTCATCAGGAACAACTTTTAGCATCTGTTTCGTCATAACAGTCCTTACACAGTTTGGAGGAAGTGTCTAAAAAGCACTGATAATTTCATTAGAGGAAAATGGTGATTTCCTTGAGGCTGACTTCAGTGCCCCAAGCTCTAAGTTCTGTGGAATTTTAAAAAACACTTGATACAACAGCTTTGAACTGAGGAATGCTAGTGGTCCTATGCTACCTTCCAAGGGATAGCTTACAGAAACAGTCCAGTGATTCGTCTGAATATTGCAAATAGTTTAGCACACTTAAACCAACAGGTGAAGAATAGAGTGATCTTAAACTATATTCATACAGCAGTAATTTAATCTGCACAGCAGTGAATTATTTTTTTCCCCTGTGCTGCCTACAGTTTTAAGTGTTCCCTCTCAGGGCTCCTTCCAGACCAGGTAAACCTCACTTTGCTGTTTCAGAGAATAGCCTTGAGGTAAGTGTGATTGGTCATTTGGTGATGCTTTGTATGGGTGAGTGATTTAACAGCAGATATGACCTGGGATTTAAATCCTTTTGTATTTCAGTATTTTCTATTGCTAGAGCTAGTTCTTTGTTACCCACTGTACCATAGTCTCTAATCCTAATACTCCTGTTTATCCCTACTTACTGTGCTTTGGTTCACACCCTGAAGCAGTCTTGGAGCTCATGACCTGGGTTCCTTTCAGATGGAGCTAAACTGGAAGATGTGTTCCTATTGCAAATGAGCATTCAGTCTGTGAGACCAGACTAGAGCTACTTTAGAGCCTGTTTCAAGGGAAAACAAACCCTGGGATGTGCATAATGTTGGCAGCAGATCCTCTGCACTGTTTCTCTCCACAGGTGTTTTGGTCAGTCTAGACACAGCCTCTGATGGCAGCTTTGCATTTGAGGTTACCTGATTTTTGCCTGGGACGCTCAACTCTGTTTTAATGACTTAGACACCTGTGTAATTGGGAAGGAAAGTTGTGTGTGTAAATTGTTCATGCTGAAGAGGCAGCATAAGCCTTCAAAGTGATTTTCTTCCTTCTTCGTGCTCTTGATAGAAAATGCAAGCAGTAATGCTGTAAATTAAGGAATAATAATTGTTGTTCCTTGTTTTCCATTTAGTAGAGGAGGGATCCTGGAAGCTCATTCAGATCTTTGCATGGTAACCAAAGGTGGCACCTGCTAGGGGACAGCAGGGTCCTGCCAAGCTCTTCTGTCCTTCTTGAGGACTTGAGGCTCTCTCTGTATTGTGTGTATTTGGCTTTGCTCGAGTTCAGCAGGCAGAGGCTAACTGCTGTAGTGGGTTTCAATTGGGATGTTACCATAGCATCCTGGGACTTTTACAATCTATTTAGAAGTCCAAAGGTTTGAAAAGAGTGCTTGAAAGTTTCTGAACTCTGGCAGGTTGCCGAAGTGTAATTACACAAAAGACAAAGCCTTATGAAAGCAGCTCGGTACAGAAAAAGAGCACCTGAGTGGCTAGAGTTCTCAGCATATCCATTTGAGAGCTGGGGCTGCTTTATCACAGTCCTCTCTCAAAACTTCTTTCTTCCTCTCACGTGCATGTGCCATCCCACAAGCATAGTCTGCGTCTGCCACAAGATGCAGCTTTCTCAGCAGTGGCATTGGAAGAGACTGTTCTGTGGTTTGGCTGCTTTGGCGCATGTAAATGAAAGGAGTGAGAAAGTAAATATCTTGAAGTCCCTACTGTAAAAATTTCTTTAGAACTTCTAATCAAGTGAGAACCTTGCATTATTCTTCTCTCATCTATCTCCAGGATATTCTCCCAAGTGAATGGGAAAAGCTGTTTTATTAACGGAGTATGCAGTTGCGTAACAACTCTTGTGTGAAGTATGAGTGTTCACAGTAAACTGCTGCTAACTACTGAACATTCAGTTCAATTTGTAGTCTTGGTTTCAGCAAAACAAATAAAATAACATGATTAGTAACTGTTGTTAATGTTCTAATTTACCTACTCTATTTACTGGTAATGTAGAGGACTGGAGCAACCATTAGGTTTGCAATAGGAGGCTTGGAGATTTGCAGAGTTGTTGAAAGCTTTCTTCTGGAAGGAATCTTTTGCAGATGGCTGCACTAAATGCCTAAGGGGGGGAAAGAAGTTAACCAGAGAAGTGAAAAATTATTGTCCCTGCTTCTGAGTTCACAAACCCATTTCTAAATGATTGAGGACAAAGGAATAACTTGTTGAGATACCCTGGTTGGTTCATAAGTCTTTCTCCTGCAAATGTGCTGGTAAGCTCTGGTCACCTAACTTTGCTAGCGGTATCAATTGCTCAGTGAGAGGAACTGAACAAGACATCTTTTCTTATGCATATAAAAGTCATAGGTAAGGTGTTGGTCATAATTCCTACTTGCTGTTGGAATACCTGTAATGGCTTTAGGTTGTCATAATTTCTCTTTCTTCCACCTGTAAGCTTGCCACATTGATAGTAACTTCACCTCTGGGCAGCTGTTAAAGAAAAGGTGGCCACTTTATTTTGCCCATCTACTCATGATAAAGGAATTTCAACATATATTTTGTTCCAAATGTATACTGTTCCTGTCCCTTATAGGGATCTTGACCCTGCCCAAGAATAGATCTGTTGACTTGCTATTGGGCTGCTTGCTGGATAGCTCCATCCTGGGCTGGCTCCTTTGAGCTGAACTTTTACAGCTTATAAAAAGGAATTTATAAAATAGGGTGTCTGAAATGTGGCATCTTAACTGGGATAAAATTCTGACTCCCATGCTTGCAGACTCGAGCTTTTCGGGAAAAATCTTTCCATTGTTTAGTTAAACAAAATCCTCTTTTACTCAACTAGCTGGCGGCACTTGGCTGTCACCACTTCCAGGTGTGCTGATGTTCCAACATATCCACCCACTCTTTTAACTAAATAAGCAACAACAAATGATGTCATACCCCTCTGCCTGGTAGGTTTAGAACCATCACATGCTGAAAATATTAGTGACTTGAATTTTCACTTATTAGAAATAAGGAGTAATATAGTAGGGCTGTCTGCTGTGAATTAATAGTATGTTAGCTTCATGTCTGGACCTTTCCATTACAGTTGTGCCAGGATCTACTTCCAGAAGTTGCATGTTCTGTAGTTGTTCTGAGCAGGATAATTTGGTGCATGTAATTGTATCATTGTGCCTTCTTCTTCTTTCTCTTCTAAAATATCTCCCTTATGCATGTTATCTTTCTGAAAGCTGCCTTCTCCTATTACACCAAATTTCTTATTTTTCATTTGTATCCTTTTCTCCATCAGCCTGTCAAATCATCAGCAAAACAATGCAAATCAGAAATTAAAAAAAATCTTACAGGCTGTGGTTTGGAATGAGAAGGTCTGAAATTCCGTTTCCAGCTTTGTCACAGGCATCTTGTGGGACCTTTTGCAAGTTACTTTCCCTTATTCTGAACTCACTTTAAGACAGTGAGCTGCAGCACTTTGTAATGAATACTCTTTACTTGCAATGATAGTCATGTAATTTTGGCATATTTTGATCTGGCACGTGATTTATTTATTTAATCTCTTGGGACAATGGTTCATACGGCAGTGGTGCATGAAGAATGCTTCATAGATAAGAAATACTGTATTTGTCCATGATATTTACAGAGAGAGTTCTCCTAACTCCAGGATTCAAGAATCATGAGTGTTTCTTAATCGCAAGGTGACTGTACTTATTTTATTTGAGTTGCATTTTCTTCTGGGTAGGTGGGCTAGAAACTGTGTTCTGTACTACTTTTCAACACATGACAAAAAATTGCATTTGCTTACACGTGTTTGAGAACTAGGACATTAAAAAAAAAGAAATTTTGATTCCTTTTGTAAAAACTTGGCTTTTTTTGTAAAAAAATTGTCTTCTCTCCACATAAACACACAGCAACACACACATGGCCCCAGTTGATATGTGACTTTTAAAATTTTGCTCAGCTCTGTGTGGTATAATTATCTTTCAAGTCTGAGACCCTCTTCTGTACTATGAAGGATAAAGTGATTTAAACTATTATATTTAAAGAGGTGATTTAAAATTGCAAACTGAGAGGGTTCACTGACCACCAGATTTTGTCTGTTGTGGAGATGCTACCTATGGAGAGGATATGCTGTGATGAAAGTAAACTTGTATCTTTGCATTAATTCTCTCCTATGTGGGAGAGTTAAGCTGGTGTCCCAAGTGAATGTTTTTAATGATCTCTCTGGAGTGTTTCAAAGCTTTGTCCCACTTGCATGATGCAGAGCAGAATGCACAAAATCTTTGAGGCAACCCTGTCATTATACCTTTTGGTATATAATGTTTGTATTTGCATTTCTTTTGTTCTTGTATCTTGAGCTTTACCATGCCCAAAGGAGAACTTCTTGCACTTCAGAGAAACCTTTGTAAGACAAATGTTTGCTGTAATAAGTTAGCCTAAAGTGCTTACACCTCATATTTTACAAATTTATTCTAAAATACAAAAATGTGAATGTTGAACTGACATTGACCAGCTACTCTTTTCAAAATGCACTAGTGGAAAGTGTTGTTTAGAGATGTGTCAGTTAGCTTTTCACCACAACTGCAGTAAGTTTTATATATACAATACTGTCAACTTTCGGTAGCCTAGAAATGAAGTTTTGAGGATTCTGTTAAAGAGGATTTTTTTTTGTGTGGCTTTACAGAAAACTGTAATGAGAATAGCAGTGAAGTTCAAATGGTACTGAAAGAAAGGGCATCTTCTGGTCAGATAAACAACAATTACTGGTGGCCAGCCATTTTTCCAATGGATTGTTTTCAAATAAGTGTCTCTTGGACACCCCTTGCTGGGATTCTTTAGAATGAATTTTATTTTCACAAACCTCTAATTCCTATAATTAAATTCTAATGTGTGGTTTTTGCAAATAGTCTTCTCTCCAGAGAACAGATGGGTATAGGCTTTGGAGATTTGGTTTCACAAAATGTAATGGCCAGTGGTTTCCTTGCTAGTGTTCTAGCTGTTCCCAGAACATTCATGCTGGTTCAGCTTTCTAATGTTCTTGTTTTGACTTTATCTCCACAGTTTTAACAGCGTGCGACAGGGAACACACATCTTATTCCGTGAGTTCAGCTTTGTTCAAGCCACCCCTCATAACAGGGCGTCTTTTCTTCGGACCTTCTGGAGGTGTTTCCGAACAGTGGGGAAAAATGGAGGCAAGTATTCCAGCATCTGCTGCAGTTCTATTATCTTGATAAATAAAATTGTTAGCTAGGCTATTAACGCAGTACAAATACTGACACTTAACATTGTGTTCTAATGTTCTAATATTGTTGGTAGGGAGACACCGTTACAGTTCCCTGTGAAATGGGTAAAAAATGCTCCCAGAATAAAATGGTGTAGGAGCACCTTGTTGCTGGTGCTACTTCTGTTAGAGAACAGCATGTCAAGCAACAATAGATCAGAGGGAGGACATCTATGGGCCTGTGCATTGGGATGGATGGGAAAAAATATGTGCTGGGGATTGGTGTATATGGGACCCAGAGATGGTTAGAATATTGTATGTGGAGCATGAAGGAAGGAGGTGTTGAGATTATCAGGCAGTTGGGGTAACTGAGTGCTTTGTGTAGGAGCCCTGCAGGAGGTTGTAGCCGTGTTGGGCTTGGGGTGGTGAACGCTGCCACCTGAGCTGTGCCTGAACTAGTACTGCCACAGCTCCTAGATGATGGTGCAAAATCCTGATGGCTGTGGAAGGGGGACCACTGACAACTCTGTGACCTCTTTCGCAACCCTACCCACAAGAAAAAAGCTCCAATGCCAAAATAACTATTCAGCTCTGTGCTATCATGTCTAGCTATTCTTATACTGCACTGTGTATATTAGGTATTACAGAACTGGCCAGAGTTCAAAATAAACTCATGTAACTACATGCAACTAAAATTATGTTTTGCTTTACTTTTTAATTTAGTGTTTTAAGCAAATACACTATAAGTTGCTGTACAAATATGAATGTTGATGGGGTTTCTTTTACTGTAAACCTCACTTTTTTGCAGGCTATTCAGCCTCATTTCTTGCAGGAAAGACTAGAACTACCCCTTAAATATAGATAAAACCTCACCTTCTGGCTAGGCTTTGCAACATTTCTTTTTATGATGAACTGAGTTTGCAAGACTGTCAATAAAGACTTTTTTGATGTATGCCATTTAGATCTTTGGAAATTAAACAGTCATTGTTCAACATGACAAAATCTGTAATTAACTACTGAAGTAACTGACTGCTGTCTGTAACACCTTCTTCCCATTGATAGGTACTTTGTTATGTTACAAGTCATTTACTTTAGTTCAGGGATAATTATTTTAAAGATTTCGGGCTAATTGTATGACACTAATTAACAACTATGCAATGAGGACATATGTGATTTGACATCAGGTCAGGAAAGATAAAGTGTAGATTCCTAGAACATATTTCTGTAGGAGAGTTAGAGATGCTAGTTAAAAGTCATCCACCAAAACTGCAACTGTCAGTGGTAAACCTTATTGACAAATGGAGAAGAACCTATCTGATGGAAAGTACCCACTGCAGTACTTTCAGTGCAGGTTTTCATCATGCATCATTTATCTAGCACCTGACTTCACCCAGATGAAGGACACCTAGATTTGTTGGAAAGAAATGAAAAGTTTTAACTACATAAAACTACTAAAAGAGAGGGGAGATATTATGTAAGTATGAAAAGGGTTGTGGAAGAAAATGTAATCACCAAGGTACTTGGAAGAGAAAGGGTGAGCGCAGGAACAAAAGCTCAGGTCAATGTTACTATGCTCTGGTTGGGGCCTTAAAAGAGTTCAACGTGTATTTTTCTGACCTTCAAGTCCAGTAGCTTCACTTTTTAGTCCAAGCAAATATGGCATGTTTAACTGGTTATTTATACATTTATATAAATTTTCTTTTTACAGTAACTAGACACAGAAATGTGTCACTTTAGAGAAGTTGCTGTCAGTATTTTCATCCACTTAAACCAATTTCTCTGATTCTCTAGCAGTAATTATCAACTAGAACCTTGATTTTTTTTTTTTATTTTTTTTTTTTCAGTTTTATTTGCTAGGAGATTTTTTCTGTTATACTTGTGTGTAGGGGAACTCATAACATTCATGGCCACTTAAGAACCAAGCTAATTTACTAAGAAGCTGAACCTCTGCAACATGTTTGGTGAAATATGGTTATTACCACACTCAGGCGTAGATTAGACCTGGATTTCTTTCTTTAACTGTGACTACATGGGAAACCCACGCTGGAGCAGGCTCCTGGAAGGACCTGTGGACCTGTGGAGAGAGGAGCCCGTGCTGGAGTAGCTTTGCTGACAGGACTTGTGACTCCATGGGGGAGCTCCATGCTCCAAGCTGAAGCACTATATTCCTGAAGGACTGCACCCTATGGAAGGGGCACACACTGGAGCAGTTTGTGAAGAGCTGCAGCCTCTGGGAGGGTGCCATGCTGGAGAAGTTTGTGGAGGACTGCCTCCCATGGGTGGGACCCCGTTTTAGAGCAGGGGAAGAGAGCAAGGAGGAAGGAGTGGCAGAGACAAGGTGTGATGACCTGACTGCAGCCCCCATTCCTGGTCTCCCTATGCCACTCAGGGGTGGGAAGGAGGTAGAGAAATCAGGAGTAAAGTTGAGCCCAGGAAGAAGGGAGGACTGGGTAGAAGATGCTTTTAAGATTTTGTTTTATTTCTCAATATCCCATTCTGATTTCATTGGTAATAAATTCAATTTAATTTCCCTAAGTCAAGTCTGTTTTGCCCATGATGGTAATTGGTGAGTGATCTCTCCCTATCCTTATCTCGACCCATGAGCCTTTCATTATATTTTTTCTTGATTGTCCAGTTGAGGAAGGGGAGTGACAGAGCAGGTTTGGTGGGCATCACAAGGAGGTAGGTAAGTTACAGAGTCCTGGTAAGAAAATCTGTTTATGGTTATCATATACTGTGCAACAGAGCATGGGACCAATAACCTGCTGCTTCTGAAATTAGAAGCAATATAGCTCAGGTTAACATCGATATATTGCTTTTGAGACCTGAACTAGAATTTCTGTATTTGATGCCCTGTGTCAGCTGTATGAAGTGTTATTCATCAAATGGCCATTTTATGTCAATGGAATTTCTGTGTGCAGAAAAGATGAAAATATACCCTTTGTTTTCTACAGCAAGGTTCTGCTCTGCCCCAGTTTTCTCCCCTGGGTTTGTTTCTGGCCAGAGGTTGCTCTCTTCATTGTTATTGTCATTGATTTATGTCTGTGAAGAACTATGAAGGCATCTTTTGTCTTCATTTGTCAAAAAATGTTACATTCGCTATCTTCCATGTCTTCTAGGATGTTCTTGGTTTTAGTTGTTCCTTCACTGCTGTTTTTCCCTCTCTAATTTACTTTAAATTTCATTCCAGATTTGAATTTCATGTTTTAAGAGGAGCAAGTAGTGGCTTTTTCTTAGTTTTCTCCATCTGTGGAGGGTGTCCCTGATAAACTACGTAAATGCCAGCCCTGTGGGGATATAGGTCAACGTAATAAATAACTTGTGTCAAAGCTTGTATCCTGGCTGGAGGGAAGCAAAGGAGAATAATAAGGATGCAATTTCCAAGGTTAAACAAGCTCATAAACCCCCAAACAAACAGAACCCTCACCTTTCCACTTCTGAGTGTTTAGTTGGGACTTTAGAAAAGTAGACAAAATCTCACAAATAAGTCAAGTGATTGCTTAATCTGGCTGCTAGTTGTTCCTCCTTGATGCAGGGAAATGTACTGCTTTGTCTGCCAGCCTTGAAATAACCATGCCTTGACTTGAAATGTGCATGTCATTCATCCAAGCAGATGCATCTAGCCAGGAGTTCTCAAAGGGCCAATAAGACAGAAATCTGTCTGAACACAAGCAATACCTAGATGCAACAATCCATGTATGTGCAGAACCACATATAGTAATTGAAATGCACTAATGTTACTGTTTCTCTTGGAAAATTACTGTAGATGTTACTTTTCTACTTAATTCCTTATCCTTTTGAATTACTGGAAGGTAGTTCTTCATGGAGAGATGTAGCAGCTTTTAGGTGACGTTTTTCTATGTTAGCTCTGCTACTTAATGGGTTCTAGTTAAAATGCCCTTTATAATTCTCTTTGCTTGGAGACTAGATTTATTTTTCATTTTGTCTCTGAATAGCAGGGAACAATTACTAGCTTCACTAAATGTGATAGTAACACTTCAAAAAGTAAAGAGAAGTTTGATTTTTGGGGGTTTTTTGGTTGGTTTGTTTTGTTTTTTTTTTTTTTTTTTAAGAGGATTTCTGTTTGGTGATATGCTGAATCTGTTTTACAGGATTTTCCACTGGTTTTATAAGCTTAGCAACATGCAGAGTTCTATTTTCAAGTATGCATAAGCATGTCCAGGATTCCATGCATAGGGAATGTAATACCAGGACTAGAAGGAAACATATTTGACAAACAGATGAACATGATTCAGTGTTAAGAAACTGAGGTTTCTTTGTGAAAAAACTTCACAAAATTTGTTATCATAGAATCATAGTCTATGCTGAGTTGGAAGGGACCATCAGATTCATCAAGTCCAACTCCTGGCCCTGCACAGGACACCTCAAGAATCATACCATGTGCCTGAGAGTGTTGTCCAAGAGCTTCTTGAACTCAGCCAGACTTGGTGCTGTGACCACTTCCCTGGGGAGCCTGTTCCAGTGCCCAACCACCCTCTGGGTGAAAAACCTTTTCCTAATATTTAACATAAACCTCCCCTGACTCAGCTTCATGCCGTTTGCTCAAGCCCTGTCACTGGTCAGGAGAGTGAAGAGATCAGTGCCTGCCCCTCCTCCTCCCCTCACGAGTAAGGTGTAGACTGTAATGAGGTCTCCCCTCACTCTCCTCTTCTCCAGGCTGAACAAACCAAGTGTGACCTCAGCTGCTCCTCGTAAGGCTTCCCCTCCAGACCCTTCACCATCCTCATGACCCACCTTTGGATGCTCTCTAATGCTTAATGTTTTTCTATTGTGGCGCCCAAAACTGCACACAGTATTCAAGGTGAGGCCATCCCAGTGCAGAGCAGAGCAGGACAATCCCCTCCCTTGACCGGCTGGTGATGCTTTGCCTGATGCCCCCCAGGACGTGGTTGGCCCTCCTGGCTCCAGGGCACTGCTGACTCATATTCACCTTGCCATCGACCAGGACCCCCAGGTCCCTTTATATGGTACTGCTCTCCAGCCTCTCATTCCCTAGCCTGTACACACTATCAGGGTTGCCCTGTCCCAGGTACAGAATCCGGGACTTGCCATTGTTAAACTTCATGTGGCTGGTGATTGCCCATCTCTGATTTGTCAAGGTGTCTCTGCGGGGCTTCTCTACCCTTGAGGGAGTCAACAGCTCCTCGCAGTTTAGTGTTGTCGGCAAACTTACTTAGTATTCCTTTGAGTCCTGTGTCCAGGTCATTAATGAAGATGTTGAAGAGAACTGGGCTGAGGATGGAGCCTTGTGGAACCCCACTAGTGACCAGATGCCAGCCTGATGTAACCCTGTTCTCTATAATGCTTTGTGCCCTCCTTTAACATGTACAATGATATGCAACACCCACAAAGGTGGTTAGAGGACAGCTAGTGTTTGTATTGAGAAGCAGAGAGCATAATGATCAGTTAGCAACAGATTTCTCCCAGAGGAAGGCAGAATAACCAAGAGTCTTGTTTTGCCTTTGCTTACGCTTAAATTGACCTCTTGGAATCTAGCTGACCTGCTCTTTTGAATTGTCTGTTCCTCAGGACTCTTTAATTAAAATTGTGCTTTCTCAGTTTAACCAGCGCCTGCAGAGTTCTGCTGTGAAGCTTCATAAGGTCAACATATGCCTCTCCCAACCCCCATGGCTTTAATGTCTTGTTGGTTCTCTGTTTTTAATTAAAAAGATTTTTCCTTAAATGCTTTCCAGCCAATTAGAGAAATTTTGCACTGAGAAACTTGTTCCAGGCCTGATGTATTGAGAAGTGAACAGAAAGCTCAGTCAGAACCATTGGCACTTTTTTTCTAGAGCCCCAGCTTTCTTTGTGTTTTCGACAGCTTTTCTCTTTTTTCTTTCTTTGTACTGCCCCCTGCCCCCTCAATTTAAAACTGCTTCCAGCAAAAATAGCTGTTGTTTGATACCTTAGATATAGCACCAAAACATAAAACTGCGGCAGAAAGTATGTTGGACTATATTGGTTGTGAATCCTTTTTGCAGACTTGCCTCCCCTTAAGACAAAAAGTACTGTTACTGCTCATACTGAAATAGAATCTTCTTATAAAATTACCATGTTTCTTTTACATTTATCACATGGTGTGATGGCTACCTCTTTGCTTCTGCACACTTGAATTAGGAAATTGGAAGCCTAACTACCTCTGGAGCATGTGGAAAGGGAGGCTTAACACAACCAAGCACTAAGCTCTGTCATGAAATGACTAGCTTTTATTCAGTGTGCCAGGAAGGTTAGATTCCTAACAAAAAATAAAGAAATATCCTATCTGTATAATTCATGTTACCTGGAGATTGAGAAGAGCTAAATGGACCACTCACTGTTCTCCAACCTAATTTTTGAAAGATGCTATTTTAATGCATTTTGCTGACAAGATTACTTTCCTTGGGTTATAAAACCCCTTCCTTTGCTAGTGTCCTTCTAATGCTTCCACATGTAACTCTTTATATTAAATTCCTGTCTTTTTTTATTCCCTCCCTTGTAAGCTGTTGCACTCTGTCCACTTTTAGTTTAGCCAGTCTCTGTTTAGTGATATGCATACAACAATATCGTGATGATAACAGCAACTGTCAGAATCTTCTTTCCTTTCCCTTTTGTTATTAAAACTAAATCAGATTTCTATACCATATTATTGTAGGAAATTCTTGATGAATCAGTAAAGTCTCATAGTATGTCCTAAAGATAATTAAGCTGTGAATTTTAATAAAGTGTTCTTTGGAAACTCATTCTTCAGTGAAATAGCCTTGGCTGAAATGACCGATCTTCAACCTTATTCACTTCACAGTTCCTTTGCCCTATAGCTATTGCTATTTATGATTTATCAACCTAACTCTGCCTGGAACCATTGATTACTCCAGAGTATCAGGACTAAGGATTTCTGAAGCTGGGGAGAAATAAGTGGAGGATTATATTTTAGAGATGGTGAGGTATATCTACAAGCATTGTAAGTTAAAACATCTGCATTGCATAGATCTAAAATGCATTGCAGTACTCATTTATAGAACTGGGTCAGTGATGAAGTCCTCAGCTACTCTCTCCCTGGATTAAGTTCATACCATTCTGTCAATGCAGTTTGTGAAATTAAATGTAGTACTCTGGAAATCCTCCTTATCTAATCTGGTTTGGGGTTTGGTTTTTCCCTCCAGTGTTACATTTCCTTTTCAACTATCTCTGAACATACACCAGCTCTTCTTAATTTTCAGGGTTTTTTTTCAATTTCATGTGCCAGAGGTATATCTCTAGACGTACATTTTTTGAAAACTAATAAATGTTTGTTTGTTTTCTAGTGTTTTCTGGCTATTTTGTGTCTTCTGACAGTACTTCACTGGTTGTGTCATTGGCAAATTAAATTAATATGTCCTTTGCATCTTGTCCCCGGTTGAGTGAAACATTTAAATAAGCAGTGATCATTGTTGAATTCTGCTAAGCAATTATCCAAAATTCAACTGGTATTTATTATTACTATTTGCTTTGCAGTCTTTTGGCAAGTTTCCCATCCCTATGACAGCATTTTTATTCAAACCAACTGAAATGGATTTTTTCAATTAAGACTTTTTAGGTTCCAATATGGGCCTGAATAATTAGTATTCTGAATTGTGGGGAAGTTCCCTGGAAGAAAATTAGTTCTAAGTTGTGTGACCTGGTCTGGGATTCTGAATGCTCCATGTTTCTTATATTAAGTAAACTTATCTCTTCTCTCATTTGTGACAAGTCTTGAGAGATGATCTGCACACTACATATGCATAGGCAGTCATCCACTAGAATGTCTAGGAAGCCTTGGTTTCATTAACTAGTATGTTTTATGATATTTCTGAGATGCTGAAAGGGAGAGAGAGAGGTAGAGAAAGGACATGAAAATATTGGTTCCTTATACTGTGACTTTCTGCAAAGAGGTTGTAAGAGAAGAAGTCTCTGTGAAGCCCCCATCTGCTTTCAGCCCTCTGTTGGCTCTCAACCTTTTCTGAGTTGTGAAAGTGCCTGTACTGAGCAAAGCGTTATCTTCATCCCTTTTCAGTGAACCATAAAACATACTTCTCCCCTTGCTGTTGGCTTCAAGTGTGTGTCTGTGCTGTGTAATCCAATGATTGTATAATAAACTCTGGCGTCTCTGTGTTGAGCTGCTGGGAGCAGTGTAGGTGCAATCTGAGGAACAGCAGTATAAAGAAGGAATGTGTGTTCCAGCATGAACAGAATTACACATATGCAATTAAGTCTTTGATGTAGCCTTGGTACTAAAAGTTATCAGTATAAGTGAAGTGAGAACTATTTTTTTAAGTATCATTGTCCAGCTGCACAGAAAATCCCTGAACCAGAAATTTTTGTGTCTTTATAATCCCAACTGCTTCTTATAGCTTTCCTCTCTGATGGTCTTGTTATTCATGGTTTCCATCATTGAAAATTCACTTCCTAGCTTTCCAAGGTTAACCCAACTGATTTATATAGTGCGCTTCTGCCTCTACATTCTGTGTTTCCTATTGGGTTGAGCAGTTTTGACCTATATCTAGAAGTTTTTTTCTTCCTTGTTCACTGTGAATTTGGACAACTACAATCTCTAACCTCCTGTTCTTCCACTTCATCTATTAGTTATACTCACAAAAACTTTAAGTTATTCTGATAAAATAAGTTTTGGAGTGCCATTTATTTCTTTTGAGGAACTGATTTTTCCCTATGGTGTTAAAAGGACTGACATGAGCTAAATTTCTGTTTCTGTAACTATGTTACCGAACTCTTCCAGCAAACCTTTTCTTGTTGGGCAACATAATTGGTTCCTAGAAATTCATAACCTCTCAGGAATTCCCTACTTTGCGCTTTGCTTTGAGGCCTTGGTTGCATTCAGTATGTCCATGTTTGACTAAAGTGTGATGTTGAGTTGGTTTAGCTAAACAGTACAGCCAAGCTTAGGTACAGACGTTCTTACATCACTTTAAAGTTGCCTTACCTCAATAAACAGCTGTAAGTCTGGTTTAAGTTGGTTTGATAATGTATAAAGTTGTTGTATGTGATGAAAAGGATTGTTGGCGTATATTCTGTTATGCCACTTTCAAGGATCCTAGATGAGTATCAGCAGAAGTGATCTGCATGTATGATTAGGACTTTGATATACTACTACTACTTTGTGAAACAGTGATAAGGTGGTACTATGGAAAACCTGTAATCTGCAAATGAGTTGTGAAATGTAGGCAGTAATATTTATAGGTTAAGCTTGATCCATTCTGAGTTCGTCGCAGGACGTGATTCTAATAATGTGTGATACCTACCTTCATAAGTTGATCTGAGAGTGATTTGCATTCTGTGATCCTACTAAGCATGAATCTCACAACCTGTGTTGAAAATATGGACGTTACTGTCTTGGAAGAGGAGATATTTAAATATCAATGAGCTCTTCTTGATCCCTTTTTCTCTCTAGAGCCATATCCCATAGAATTCTTCCGAGGAGATCTTTGAAGTCATTAAAGTCTGCTCTTCTGAAATCCAGGACTGTGGTCCTTCTTATTGCCAGGTAGATAAATTTCTGAAACCTTCATGAAACGGTTTTTCAGGTATAAAGAAAAAGACCTTATAAATGCTTCAGGCACAGGAAAAGCTTCCATAGAAGTTCACACTTTCCTAGACTTCAATGTCAGTTAGCCAAAACCCAAAAATCTGTAGGATAAAAGCTTTGCTAATTCTAGTGCTCACAGAGATACTTGTCAAATCTTGTCTCCTCTGAGGTTTTCCTACATTAAGGTCTAGACCTAGAAGCAGACAAAATTTACATCAGCTAATTTAATAAACTAGTGTATTTATTTACCAGTAGAACTTGTGTAATATTTGTAATGGAGTAGTGTGGTATTTCTCAATAGAAAAAGCCAGAGCATCAAGGTGGGCTGGGGAGTACGCAATCATAGAATCATAGAATCGATTGGG